>VXBZ01004136.1:445046-531615 GCA_013399135.1 Heliornis fulica | reverse complement strand
TTGCCCTTCTCTGGACACGCTCCAGAACCTCAACGTCCTTCTTGAAGTGAGGGGCCCAAAACTGAACACAGTACTCGAGGTGAGGCCTCACCAGTGCAGAATACAGGGGGATTATCACCTCCCTGCTCCTGCTGGCCACACCGTTCCTGATAGAAGCCAGGATGCCATTGGCCCTCTTGGCCACCTGGGCACACTGCTGAGATCGCTCAGAAAATGATTTGAAAGGCTCTGCTAGCAGAGCTCTAGCTGTGATGCTCCACTAGAAGATAGGCACTACCTGCCTTTACATGCCACATAGAAAAAAAAAAGTCCACAACTGTGGGGACTACATTTGGGATGCATTTGAAAGAAGAGTATATTCACACTAAGAGGAAGACCTCTTCATGGAGAAACACAGGGAAAGAAGAATTCTAGACAGCTTATTTTTTAATAAAAAGATGCTTACTGGGTGTTCCTACATACATCTTGCTGCCAGACAATGACCTTCTTGGCTGTAAGACTCTTAACTCGGGGTCCTCTCCTAAAGCATGGCTCCAGGCACACGAAAGAGAAGCCACAGAAATGAGTGCAGGTGTTGTGGAGGAATAACGGGTCAGCACTTCAGATCAATGTGATCAATTGATGCCAACTTTATTTCACTCCAAACCCAATATTTATAAGTTCCCTTTTCCCAGTACACAAAGCACACCCCCTAACAGTCTCTTCTCATAGGTTAAGTATTGTGGTGAGACCTGCTTGCTGATTGGTGCTTCATTATCTTTTTCCACGTTCTTTACATTCTTCTTTTCTTCTTGCTTGATAAACAACCATCTTGTTTATGGCCCTAACAGCCATCTCAGCAAATGCTGGATTGCTCTCATGTCTGTTGCCTGTTAAAATCCTCCACATGCAGGCTCCTCACAAGACCAGCCATGACTACCCGTGCAAGGCTGCCTCGCTCACTGGTAGCAGCAGAAACGTGATGCTTGTTTTCTGATGGAGCTGCAGAGAGCTTTTGCTGTTGGCAGTTTTGGCAGGGTAAGGCAGGTGCTTCAAAAAATCATCCAACAGGCCATGAAACTGAGCAATCGACCTCTGTTTCAAGAGGACCTGCTATGAGGAACAAGGGATTTGATGACAATGGCCGTGGGTGAGAAAGAGAGGCACCGGGCTTTATGTTTCTAACTGCTCCTCTATCTTTGAGCGAGCCAATTAGTCACAGTTAATGCCACCTCTTTAAGAGGGGAATAAATAATGCTCACCTTTTAAAAGCATTTTGCTGTGAATAGGAGACACTTTGAATGCAAAGTATGATGGTGTGATGGAGAGAACTGCATTATGCAGCTGAAAGGCTTGCTGATGCCTATGTTTTATGCTGGGTTTGCTTTTAAGAGCTGTAAGACCCAAGTGACCAAAGCTGGAGGTGTTCTGGGGTGTTCTGTAAGTATTTATCCCTTATGATTACATTCACTACCCAGATTTCCTCCTCTGCATAGTCCAGACTGCTGGTCAAGGATGTGGTTTCTTATGCTGGGGGACAGCTTAAACTGAATTAACAGAAATGTAACAGAGTTGTTAACCCCTGTGTGAACGTTCTTCAGAGGAAGGTAACCTCAGCTTGCAAATGGATGACACTAAAGCCCAGAAGGGAGCTTCCAATCCATGCAAAGGTGTCAGGTAATTTAATGTGTAAAGCAAGATGATGTTCATCCTACTGCTTCCATATCATCTTGTTCACAGGCACTGCCCAAACATCTCATTAAAGGCACTCCAGGCAAACTGCGAGCCCCCTATCACTAGTCACACACCCCCCCCTAAGACTTGGGGGATCTGCCTGTTGCAGACAACCAGGCCCTGCAATGTAAAGGCCTTTACAGCTTCAAACTCCTGTAGCTGGAAGCCAAGGGAATACCAACAGCCCAGGCGATACACTCCTGTCACTGCTAATAAGGGTTTGTCTACAGTGCAATTTTTAAAAATCAGTTTTGCTAATGGATTCACACACACTGCTCCAGATACAGGCATCTGCATTTCTGTCTCCTTAATGTCCAGCTAACACTGGAATGCATCAGTGTTATCTGTACATTAGTGGAACAACAACTGCCTCTGAAGGTCTCCTCACGATTTCTCAATATACAGCAGTTAGAGCTGTAGCACTGAACCCAGCCAAGGGTGCCCTGACAACACAGCTCACCCCTCAG
Organism: Heliornis fulica; assembly: GCA_013399135.1. Lineage (NCBI taxonomy): Eukaryota > Metazoa > Chordata > Aves > Gruiformes > Heliornithidae > Heliornis > Heliornis fulica. Next base: position 529,435 of record VXBZ01004136.1, on the reverse strand, counting down.
CCTGGTGCTTTTCTTATCCTACCAGCAGGGACTGGATAACCATATTTCTGCAGAGGACAAATCTGAAAAGGCAAAGGGAAGGTTTTTCTGGCGTGTTGCTGAGCTGAAGGGGAGGCCTATCACCTGCTTCAAAGGCAAGAGGTGTTCTGCCCTGAAGATTATTTTATGATTGGAAAAATTAGAGAAAATATAGAAGAAAACAGGCCTAGAAGGACGTGCTCTAAAGCACTGCTGCTTACCTCTCTTTGTCTCTGTCGTCTTTGCTCAGAGAAAGGTCCCTCTTCTCGGGCTCTCGCTCCCGCTCTCTGTCTCTGTCATGGTTTGTCACCGAGGAGCTTCGCTCGGGATCGGTGGGCTTGGGCCACTGTGGAGGCGTGGGGAAGGATGGAGGGGTCCGATGGAGTCTGTTCCACGGCTCGTGGGGATTATTGAAATTCTGCAGGTTTGGGCCATCTTTGTGAGTAAAAATGTTGTTGTGAGCTAGAATAATGGCAGGGGGAGTAAGAGTTAAAAGTAAATCAACCCAAATACTTACACACACATCTTCACAACGCTAAGCACAACCCGTACTGTCCTCTCAGGACTTTATCATGTGAGGGGAAGCTACTAGCAGGTGGACACAGATACCTCCAACACTGGGTGTAAGATCCACCAGCTCTTTTAAGGCTACTGCTGGAGGAAGCTTTAACTAAACTTCTGAATAACACAGAGATGACTGAAAATGCCCAGCTCCTCTTCTCCCCCCACCCCAGCAAGGGTTCCAGCACAAAAGCAGTATTTTTCCTCAGCTCCTCTCACTGGCAGAAACTTTAATTTGTGGGTAGCTACAAGCAATCAGCTGCCTGCAGCTGAGGATTCAGGGACTTTTTTGTTAAGGAAACCAGACTATTTGGTGGTATGTATGTGTGTGTATAAAAATAGAGCCTGGCTGTAGGCTTTTTAGAACAGTCACTTGATTTTCCTCCATTAATCTTCAGCTGATTCCTGTTGCACCATGAGATGCAAAAGCATGCTCTCTTATGTGTGGCTCTCAAGCATGTCTTGCCTACAGGTAAGATGCTTTTGAAGTAAAATAATTTGACACAGGTAATTTAAACTTCAGGCAATGGTTACAGAGGAAGTCTACACACTGAATTAGAAGTATCCTGTTCCGCTGTGCATCTTCGCTACTGAAGGGTGGTACTTTAGATGCCCATAGGGACCCAGAGCTCAGCGGGGTCTTGCAGCTCTAGCACCTCTAGGAGCAAGCAAGGTACCAACCTTCAGCAGTGAGGAGACACAGAGCACAGCTACTGATGTCTGTGACATGCAGAAAAGCTCCCACCGCAGAGACCTGGAAATCTTAGGTGCAGTGTTTTCAGATAGGAGAATGGAGGTTAGGAATGAAACTTCTTTAAAAACTACCACCAGCTGCTGTAAATATTAGCATGTGGCTTTTCTGGAAGGGATGTTTGTCTGCAGTAACCCAGCCAGTACTTACTCAGAGCATGACTGCCTAATCCTCCAAAGGCATTGCTGCCTAAGTTCCCAAGGCCGCTGAAGGTGCTTGACCTGCTAAATGGATCTGGAAAGGCAAACAGGGATTTAGCAGGCATTTAGCCAAGAATGCTGGAGAATGAAACGCACCCCTCCCCTTCTAACGGTCTGAATCCAAGTAGGATTAGGCCAGACTTTAAGCTGATCCTTCTCATTGCAAGGTTCTTTGCACAGAAAATTCCCATCATGTTAAAACGGAGAAGGGATTCAGTGCTCACTCTGCAAACAGGTGCTGTAATAAACTTTTGTGTGCCAGTCAGAGGGGACCTGGAAATTAAGGTCTAATAGCTGAAATTAGGGTGGCTGCTGCTGAGCTATAACTCGCCTTCCTTATCAGCACTACAAGAACCTCAGCAGGCACCTGGGTCAGCACACCGAGGGGATGCGTCGTTTCACTCTTGTTTCTGTGTACAACTTTCTACCCTCTTGGTAACAGTGCACAGAGACAGTCCCAAGCTAACTGCTATGGACATTCATCCTTACACCAGCTACATTTGTCCTGTTTGAACCAAAATGCTCTCCCATAATGGCTTCCTTGATCCCAGTGGTGGTGGAAATGATAGCTATGATGGCAAAGGGAGGTTTGGTATCCTTTGTGGCAAAAGATGAATCCTGCCTTTCCTAGTCATGTGTCTGACTATTTGGCTCCTGGCATGTCTTTACAAAAAGTCTCACCATTTTTTTTCCCCTCCATTAAAGGCCCCCATCATCAGAAGAGGTTCCTCTCTGAGTGTATATAGCCCGACTCAGGTTTTTGCACTCCAGGGATGGCTGTGGGTTAAATCCTATCACTGTTCTTATTTTCCTTACTTCTGGTCATCTCTAAACAACTCCCCTTCTGCCCACCAGCTTTTTGACTGTCCCTTTAAAGACTTCAACATGCTGTGTTACAGGTGTGTTGCTCTCCACTTCCTTGCGGATATCCTTATATTTAAAATATCAAGGCAAACAAGACAAATAGCTTGGGTCTCTAAGCAAACAGCTATTTGCTGATTTACTTATTAAATAGCTGTTCTTGCCTTTCTGCTTTGATATTAAGTGCCTGAGTGACTCTGTACAGATACAGTTAATTCTGACAGAATGATCAAGAATTGATGTAAACTGGGTATTTGCAATAGAAAAAAGTGTACTGGGTCATGTGGTGTGCCACATTTACTGATTGGATGAGTGCTACTAAAACATTAATCAACAGAGCTTGAACTTTAATTGGCAATGAGCTGCTTGTGAGCTTCTGAAATGAGGAAATTTGAGAAAATCAGGCTCTACTTACTGCCAATTAGGGAACTGAAAGGCTGGCAAAATGTGCAGAACAGCCATTTGCCAGGAGCTGTTCACTGAACTTTAATAAAGAACCCAGCAAGAACTTTTGTAGGTGGGAAACGGTACAGGTGGAGCCCATTTTAAGCTGTGCCTTGTTTGAGGTACCTTTGCATAAATCTCCCCTGTTTCCTTGGGCACATTCAACAGCACAGAAGTGCTCTACAGGTCACATTTCAGGTCCTGTGCAGTGACACAGTGGTGACAGCCTTTCCTACTCTGCAACGCCAGCTTCTCACCCAGGAGCGAGTCTGCTAGTCCTGCCCCTCTCCTCCGGGGGAGAGCAGGGACTGGCACGGGTGGGAGGATGTCCTGGCTGGCTTCTGGCTCCTGGGACAGATTAATCCTCTCCCTCCCCAAGTGCTACAGTGCCTCAAGGCAGGACCACGTAGGACAGCCAGGCATGGGCTGGAGGTATAAAGGTGAAGGCAGGGTTTACTTACACTTACCTGCCAAGTGGTTGGTAGGCAGGAAACTGCTGTGGTGAGGTGAAGGACCAAAGGGGGTGGTGGCTGGATGCGTCGCACCTGTGAGAACAAGGTCCCTTTTTAGTTCAGTGGCAAGTGACTGCTTGTGTACACAGAGCTCCTGGCCACCACATCCAAGAACCAGATGCAAAGGCCAGATTCAAACACAGCAAAGGCAGGGGAAAAAGACCCCGAACACCATCTGAGAAGCTACAGGCAGGATTACTCTGAGTGTGCCTTAAAGGAGTTTGTGGGCACTAGGAGGCAGGAGGAGACCTTGCACCAAGCACTGCTGCTCACCTGTAGTAATGAGGAAGTGAATCTCTTTGTCTGGCATTTTCAGTCATTACTCTGTGTTTACATTAAAAAGGGTCAGCCCAGGTTATGAGCCCAGACAGAAGGTGCTTGGAAGTGACTGATTAGAGTCTATATGAAACACCAGTTAATGACAGGCACACAGGGAACATCAATCATGTCTCTCCCACGAGAGCTCCATCTACACTCTCACATCTGTCTCTGTATCCACAGGCTCCCCCCGCGGTGTTTTCTTCCCTTTCCTACCACGATCCCTTCTGGGAAAGGGAAGACCAGGCTCACACAGAAAATTCTGCTCATTTCACAGCAGAAAATGAGAGATTTGCCTCCTGCACAGGCAGATGTGCAAACCTGAGTGGGCTTGCAACTGCCATGTGAGAGCACTGGTGTTACCTGCCACTGGGATACATCGGTGGGGGAGGAAGATTCACTCCCAGGTATCACGCAAGTGCCAGTATGTTTGGGCAATCTCATGGGTCTGGCTTTCACCCCCTAAGATTAGCACAGAAATTTCCTGAATGTACCTAAAATCAGCTTTTGAATGTTTATGTTGCAGATTTGTTTCTGTGGCTCCAGTATTACACTGACAAGACTGGTCCTCTCCAGCTCTTCAGACTGTGAACATCCCTTTGGTGCCTCTTCCCTGCCAGCACTTCTGCTGCAGACAAAGCAGAGTATCTCTCCTAACAGTGTATGTATGGTATACTGCTGTAACTGCCAGGTGCTGCCTGGATGCAAGCACGACTTCACCTCCCCTGCAGAAAGCAGGACCCGCCACCCTGTACATTATCTCTCTCACTGTGTTAGTGACCAGTAAATCTATGCAGTGACAGAAGCAGCACGTTCCCAAGGACATGTTAAATCATGTGCAAAATAGACCTACACTTAAATAAAGGTTTTCAGTGCTCATCTTGTGTATTTTGTAGTGAAAAGTTAACTTCCCTTGGTACTGGGAAGAGCTGGTCGACTCCAGCAAACATCAGTGGCCACACTGGGCATGGACGTGGACTCTTCACTAACAGCTCACTGCTTTTTCAAGTGGTAACTTTCTATTACAGAAAAGAGGATTATGACGCTTCTCTTCCCACTGGGTACTCCAGCTCTCTTGTCACCTTTGTCACAAAGACTTCTGCCTCGTCTGTGGCCCACACAAATGATTCCCACCAGTGGCAGACCCTCATCTCCAAGCTGCATTAAATGCACATTTCCACCATACATCATCAGTGCTGGTAACACTATGGAAAGTCACAGCAAAAGTGGGGGGAATGGAGGGTAGGAATTAATATGCACAGGAGAAATGGCATCCCAATCAGAGCCCAAGCAGCATTTTATGGAGCTGCTGGTCAGTCCCTGACCTTGGTGACAGAGCCCAACACCAGGCAGTCATTGTGAAACACACTCATGTGTCCGGTACACGAGCAAGTGATAAAAATGGAGAGGGAGGCAGGCTGTGTGTCCCTCGCCAGCTTGGGCACCACAAACCTAAGCAGCCAGAAAATGAGTTGAAGAAACTTAAGAGAGACCACAGCAACGAGCCCTGGAGTTATCTATAAACATTCTGACTGCTCCAATGCTTCAAGACGGATGGAGACTGTCATCTTTCTAATCCTTTAAGATTTCAGAAGGTGTAAAATGGATGGGAGATTTCTTCAAAGGAGACGGCTTACAAACTCAACTACACGGGCTGATAATAAAAAATCCTCCAGAGAAAGCCAGGAGCAGCATTGCAGGCTGTCAGGTAGTTATTAAATATAGCGTCTGCCAGGCAGCTCAACATCCGTCCTGAAGACAGGTGGCCCTAAGATAACTTATGTCTCCCACAGTAACTAGGCAATGCAGCAGAACCAATGATTCACATCAGCTGCACGCTGGTTTGATAAGGTGGAAAGAATGCCTCGGATATTGCAGAGTAAAAGATTTATTCATCTATATATTACTGCTGCAATGTTTGCTCACTTTGATAGCGCTCTTTACCTAGATTTACCGTGTGATGGCTCCAGTGATTAATATACTCACAGACAAGTTGCTGTTGGGTTGTTTATCTCTAGTGAAAGTTTTCTATTAATTCGCCTTCTTTAATATATCTATTCCACACTATTTCCCCTCTTGCTTTTATGAATGGAGAAACAAGCCATGCTCGCATCTTTAAGAGAAAAAGCTCGAGATGCCAACTGGAGTGGTGCTTTTCTGCCTGTTAGGGTAACTGTGCCCAACACACCTTTCAGCTCCAAAACCATACATGAACAAGATTTTTGCAATGACAACACAGGACAGACCGAGGACGGCGATAAGGAAACAGCTGCAGTAGGAGAGCCAGAGGTCTGTAAATCAGCGGTGCTTACGCATCCAAGCAGATGCAATAAATATCTTGGCCCTGTACTATCAGAGTACATTTACAGAGGCCACAACACAGGGTGGCATCCTACAATGTACAGCTACTGTCAGCACTGATTAGATGTGGTGGAAACAAACAAGCATCTGATGGTTAAGCGTTTCCATCCACAGATAAGAGTGGAAAGACAAATTGAACCACCGGAGGAGTTCCTGAAGGCTATATGACATCTGCATTTGCAACTTGATTCTCACAGAGGTTTCAGCTTGATTCTCATCTGTCACTTTTCTGTCACATTTGGGACAAAACTGGTACCACTTCTAACCTCAGTCATTTCATCAGGGTTGAACCAAGGCTGAATAGGACCTTGTCTGCAGTAGGTTAGAGTGAGACCATAATGCTGAATCATAAAGCAAGAGTAAAGTTATGGAGGAAAATTACATTAGCTTCAAATTAATTGCATACAGAAATCAGAATCTGACATCTTAAACACAGAAAGAAAATTTGAAAAAGTCTAGAGGGAAAGTTAAGGCCTAGGAAGAGAACAAACCCAACAACTGGTAGACAGAAAGGGACAAGAATCGTGCCAGTGACCTCCAAAGCCAGAATGTTAAGAGTTGCAGTCTCCTGTGGTCAGAACCATCAAGAACTGCACATGTTGGTAATTGTATTAATTATAATTACTTCTTCAACAGATAAGGAAACAGTTAATCAATGTAAACAGCATTTAATGCTTGCTTTTTTTTTTTTTTTTCTAATTCAGTACGCCATTTTAAGCCTTAGAGATTGGTGGACTTCATAACACACTGAATGACCTTATATTTAAAACCCACATACTTCACAAACACACCTTCTGTGGTATTTTCAATGCTGTTTTTGAAGGTTTCCTTTTACAACCACCCTGCCTTGTTTTCAGAAGACAAACACAAACTTGGTGAGTGAAGGAGTTGAGAAGAACAGCACAGCACATATAAAAACAAAGAAGAGATTGGGGCCACTTCCAGTCCTGTGCAATGGAAACATTTTCAAGTGTTTTGTTGAAATCACTTTTTCAAATCACTCTATAGCCTATTAATCAGGCACATAAGAACCAGCTGCACTGACATGAATGTAAGAGCCAAGTGCTGCAGCTCAGTGACGTGCAGAGGATCCTGCACTGGAGGCAGTGTCAGAGCCCAGCCCAGAGGCTATGACAACCCTGGTCCCAAGAGTCGCCAGTGCCTCTGCACCCCTCTGAACCGATCTCGCCTGTTTCAATGTCTGAGGCATACGTAGCTGAAGGGACACACATTACACATACTGAATGTGTGGGGTTTGGGTTTATTTTTTGCAATAAATGATGATCTTCCCTTACCTGTGGTAGAAAACAGAGGCCTGGCAAGATCCTGTGGATAATGGAAGCCTGGAAACACTCCAGGGGCAGGAGGTCTGCTGAACAGGTCAAGTTTACCACCTATCTCTAGCTTGTGGGGATCCAGCTGCATTTGCTGTCAAATGATATAAAACCAGTCTCATTATACACTTCCGAAAAAGAGAGGGAGTTCAGGCTCCCTCCTGCTTAGCCCTGCCAAGGAGAGTTAGCAGGAGTGACAGCCGCGTCTCCGCTCACACACCGCAGTCGTGCTCTGACAGCATCTGCAAGGCCATTTCGCTCCACAGCCTCTCAGCTGCCCGCCTCACCCGCATCAATAAGGTCTGCAGCGAGCCCTCAGCCCCTCAGCACACACAGCGGAGCATGAGACACTGAGCACGCGGCACCCCAGGATCAGTCGGCGCTCTCAGCCTGACAACAAGTATTCTGCAGGCAGAAAACTGCCAAGTCTTGAGAGCTGGGTGACAGACTTGTCTGTTTGGCTTCTCCAGTCTGGAGAAAGAGGGATGTTCCTAGACTGTGCCCTTCCCCCGGTCAGCACGGCTCAGCGCGCAGACAAGGGGCAAAGGGTGCAGAGAGCCAGGAGGTTCCTCCAGAGGCTGTTTTTATCCTTCCCCTTTAGAAGTGAGCATCGTCAGAACTGCACCTAAGTCATACAAGTCTCTCAACAGCTTAAAGATGACACACTTGCTTACAAAAAAAATGGACTTGCAGAGGCACTAATTGCAGTGTGCCTACTTAAACACTGAACAGCCTTCATTAATGGGACAAAAAGACTACAACAGGAGCTATGAACTTCCCCCCATCTTCTCTACAGAAGTCCCATTATCAGCTATTCCGTTTGTCTCGGGGAACTTTGAGCCTCTAAGAGCACCCCAAGGTACCTACACCTTATCTCTTGAGTTTTAAACCTCCTCCTCCTTCTGGCCATCGTCACTGCATCACAGAAAGCCCAACAACCTCAAACACTGTAACTATTAATCTACTTCTTGGCTGTACATTTTGTACTAGGTTCTTCACTATATTGGTCATTTCATTATCTCCTTCACATGAGGCATTAGTACAGAAGGGAAATGACTTTAAACATGTACACATTGTAAAAAAGATGGATTTAGGGCAGAATTACCCTCCCCCTCCCTTTCTTTGTCTCTTCCTAGGTGTGTACTTAATAACTCCTGCTCATACTGCTACCCTTCAACCCAACCCCTCTGCCCCCAGATAAACCTTATGGTTGCTACAATAAATGTTAAAGGATTGCAAGTGTTAGTTAATCAATACAGGCAAGCTTGAGAATCACCAACAGTAACTGCTTCCTGCTCATTACTCACTAAAATATAATCTGCAAACCAGAAGATTTGGCTTTGTTCCAGAAACTGTCTGAATTACCTTTATCTTTTGCTGGTGATGGTAGATCTGCCAGGCGATCTGTACATGAACCGCACACCACTTCCCGGGCTTCTGCAATGGAAAGCACAAGAATTTAGATTAATTTATACGTTAGCAATCTACATCAGATAGAACATTTCATTTCCCTGACTGTCAAACAGGCACCTAGGCAATGAGAAAGGCTGATTACTAAAACAGCACAATAGGTGATCAACATTTTTTTTTTTTTCAGCACTGCGGCAGATGATGTTTAAATTACGAAGGAAACAAACAGGAAGAATGTGGGATATCTTCCTCATCTCAGAGACCTGAGATCCCTGCCTTCATAAACCAAAAATAACAGGCAGCAAAGAACAGTATGCCATGCTTAAAGGAAAGCAGCTAATAGCTAATGGTTCTGTTTCTGAAAAGAGGCCTGTTCATTCATCCTTGCCTGCACTGCAGGCTAAGTCATGCGTGGTTATTATGGCTACTTGTGTTTGGTGAGCAAAAGGGTACGGACAAACAGTCACCAGGGATGAGCAGAGCCACAGCCAAATGAGTTACTGTTTTTCAGATGAGCTGCAGTACTCACTGTAGGGTGTTTTTGTGGAACATCAGAGACACAAATAAAGCACATTGACCTAAGCACCATGAATCTGATCACTGGTGAATGTCTCTGCTCATGCTCCCAGTTACTTATTTTTGTGACCCTTTTTTCAGACTGTGAACTATTAATGCACATAAATGGATGCAAAATAAGGTTGGGATTCAACTGAAACGTTATTAATCACAAGCAGCTAAGAGCTAACGATGACATTTTGCTTTAAATAAGAGATGAGTGTGAGGTTTTCTACTGGACGTGTTAAATTTCAAAAACACATGCATATTGGAAGCGTGTGTGTACATATATATGTATATAAAAAGCCCCCACAAACCTTACTTACTCTTACTGGAGGCCTATAAGGGTCTGACACCTATGAAAAAAGCAGAAATAAAACAATCATTCTTTCTAAAACCAGCCAAGGTGGGGAACTTCCTCCCTCTGAACAAGTAAAAGCATTTAGAAAGAAGTGTTCCAGAGAAGTCCCCTCTGACACAGGAAACCTAAAAGGCTTAAAGAAGGCTTAAAACTTCTCTTTCATTCCCTGCACCAAACTCAGCAGAATTTTATGATAAACAAAGCAGCTTCATGCCAGCAACTGAACAGTGCCAGCGCTTTTCTGAACCTTATAATCGTTCTGAAATGGAGCGCATAAAACTGCTCTCTAAGCAATGCTTAGGGGAAAGACCTTGAAGGGGTTTCCTGCCCCAGCTCCCCCTGACTTTGTTTAAAGAAGTCAATACATTCCTTTGGATTCACAACTGGTGGAGGCTACTGTTGCCTCACCAGAAAAAGAAACTTCTGTCCCGACTGCATACTGCAAGTCTAGAAGGCCTATTTGATCATCAGCTGCTCGCTCTCTCTCTCTCTCTCTCTCTCTCTATTTTTTTTTTTTCCATGAGCAATCACTGCGTTTACTGTAAAACCGGATAAGCTGAAAGGAAGGATATATATTGTTGCCTACCCCTGGAGTCTTCTGCAGCAGCGTATGGTGGACTGTGCCTGGTCTACCTGCTACATCAATAGGGTTTGAAGTCTGAAAGGCAAGCATAGAGCGTGAATAATACTGTATCACACCAGTGGTACATTTAACATCTCTATCTGATGTTAATGGCATTAATTAGTCCATGTTTGTACTGTGCTTTGAAGACACATATTGCTACATTAGTGCTAAATGTTATCTCTTACTGACAGCCAACAGCGTTTAACCACCATGTCATCCATCACCATTTAACGCGATCACAGCAGCACCCCTCAGCCCCACTGAAATCACCGCCCCATTGTGCTGTGCAGAATGCGAGTGGGTGGGAAGACAGTCCCTGCCCCCAGAGCTTATTCTTTAGACCAAACAAGCAGGCAGCAGGAGAGAGAATGAGAGGTGGACTGACTCCCTCCACGGTTCAGACAGCAACTGGTGCAGCAGTCAGGAACAGAACAACTCAGGCATCCTGCTCTCATATTCCATCTATTGGACTGCAGCCCCTCTCTGACTGGGCCCAGCCAACACAGCAACAGCCCATCTATTTGCTTCGCCAAGGCAAAACGAGAAACCTGAGAAGGTGCTTGTGGGTCTTTTCTAGCTTTGCATTGTTTATCCCATCATTTTCCATCAAGAATTAAACACCTCATTGAATGAATCCCTGTTCCTTTTGCAGATCCCACCTGTTGCCCTGCCCTAGACAATCTCCAAGAACTCGACCTGTCTTCCCACTCTGGCATTCATCCATCTCCCACTCCCAGAGCAACTGCACCTGGTGCCTCCGTGCGGCTGAGTGCGGAGGGGTTAAATCTCGTATTTCCTTCACATTTTAGGCCAAATGACAGTAGATTTCAAACAAACAAACTGTACAAAGCATGAGTATAACCATGGGTGTGGGAGAAAAGACAGGTTTTAATTTGTCTAAGGCTATGTAACTTCCAGACTCATTAAAAAACAAATTCTCCTCTGTGTGTAGGTAAGTCAACAACCTCCCCAGGCAGATCTGTGCTCTCGGGGCCTGTCTGACAGCTGAGGTATATATAAGGTGGCAAATAAGTTACAGCTATCATACAGGCAAGAACTTTAAGATCACAACATGTTAATAGCATGGTGTCATCCTGTCCCTTTGTCCCCTGGAGAAAGACGTGAATGCTTCCTCCAGCAAAGTAAACCGAATACTTCTGACCTTTTCAAGTTCTTAGCTTGTGAGAAATGGCCTTTGGGAAACTCACTGAGAAGTTTACCGTCAGCCTGGATTTATGTGCGGTGGATTTACACGCACAGCTGTAGGCAACTGACACGGGAAGGGGAAAAACAAAACCAAGACCTCTGCTTTGGAAAGCAAGAAGTGCAGGATTCAGCGTGCCAAAACCAAATCATCAGGTCTGTAGTGATTACGAAGGCTTTAGTCAAACAGCTTGGGAGGGAGAGAGCATGGAAAAACGATGCAGCGATGATGACTAGAGCGGCTCTGCCCAACAGTTCAGCTCTGCCTCCTCTACAAAACTGAAAATAATGTGCCAAAGCAGCAGATCTGTTTTTTTCAACTTTTTTTTTTTTTTTTGCTTTGGATGTTAGTTTACATGTAAATACAGCACTGTCCAGAGATCAAATGGTGTTAGTGATTAACCATGGCTTCAGAGTGTAATCTTGCGCTGCTTCAACTCCAGCTAGCCAATGTTCTATGCAGCATTAACATGAATTAAAGGCTAGTTACAGCGCAGCACTAAGAACTTTAAAAATGTAAAAGCCTCTGCTCACTTATTCTTTCTCGCTAACTAACACCTTCTCTTTGGTCTAATGGAACTCTACAGTGAGATGGTGGCTATAAAGCTCCCTAATGAAGATGGAAGCTAGAAGAGTAGGCTATCAGTGTAGCAGAAGCTCCTCATTAACAGCAGCCTTATGGCAACACTGAAGCCTATCTTCACATTAGCAACATTTTGCCAATTCCACCTTAATTGTGGAGCTCCTTTTCTTGGAAAGCCAAGCTCACACCCTGACAACTTGGGGTTTGTAGGGAGCATCTCTTGCAAGAAATCAATTGACACCGGCAGACAAACTCTGTCGAGGTCTAGCTATGTTCTCCCTCACAGGATAGCTATGTTCTCTCCCTCTGTGTAGATGTAACTGCTCCTCTTCTACGCCTACAGCCACTACACAGAGAACTCGTGTTGAAAAAAAGCCATTTTAGAGACTCTGCTATTTGTAACATATACAGAAAATAAGATAACGTATGGGATTTGATGGGCACTGAGGCAATGCTCCAACTTCCATCAAAAAACTCTATCAGTTAAGTGGAAAGGCTGTAAGTGGCCTTCTTCAAAGCAGCTGCTAATGACTGACTTCCTCGGTGAGATGGCCGAGGGAAGCACATGCCATAGCCCTGCTAGGTGTGGTTATAGAAGTGACCTTCCAGGTGCAAACAGAAACAGCCTGGCCACACTGCTGCTCCTTCAGGTCTTCTAACAGAATAGCAGAGCTCTATGGAAATACAGTTCAAGATGACAAATCTCTGCCAACAGGCACGCCAGGAAGCTCAATGCTTGTCACCTTACAAAGGGAGTAAATGCTCCATTTTCAAACACATACTATACAGATACAATGCATATTACTTGTTTGGAGAGATAGAACTGTTTCTACACATTTAAAAATAGTTAATAAAAAGAACAAGTCTGGGAGAAGAAACAAGTAGTGCACACCACAGAATTCATCGAAAATGGTGGTTATCATGGCAACATTTCCAAATGCCAATCAGTGCTGGTTGTAATGACATGTTACAGTTGCAGAGCACCTTTCAAATACACTATCTCAAAGAAGCTTGCAGGCATTAATCAACCCTCATAAAACCCACTGCAAGATAACTTTATAGATGAGGAAGCCAAGGAACAGAAGATTTAAGCGACTTGCCCAAGGTCAGACAGTGTTGGAGCTGGGAATAAAAATTCAGCTCCTTCAAATTGCTCTACCCATTTATAGCAGTCTCTCCCTATTGTTCCCACACTTGTACAGTCAATTTCTCCATTTTTTTTTCTGGGAATAAACATGGCTTATCTTTTGCACTCTCAAACTGTTAGATTTATATAAAATGGTTTGGGACTCATTGGTCTGTTATTAGCTGTAAATATGTCAGTCAATAATGCATTTGACTTGCTCCTCCTCCAGTTTCAGTTGACCTCCCAAGTGAGCCACTATATCCTTTTCCAAGGAATGATCTGTAGTGCCAAGAGAAAACTTCTGCTAAAGTACTGGCTGCTTTGTGCAGAGGATGCTCACAGATCTGCGGGGTGATCGCTTCAGACCCCATGTTGCACTTCTGCTAGTTAAATCATGTGCTACAAAATCACCAGAGACACAACTCTGCATACAGTTTCTCTCTCGCAGCAAAAGAACAAAGCCTTCAGAAGAAGAAGTCTGTACCTTCGGTTGAAATGCTCCCTGAAGTGACCCAAAGGGACCTGAATGTGGAAGCATGGGTGGCATTCCAGGCATTGCTGGAGGATAGGTTGGAAAGAACTACAAAAGAAAAAGAGATGCTTATGTCACAGGATAACTTGAACAATAGTGGAGGTAGGTGCCAAGCCTGGCACATGCAAAAATAGTACTGTGTTGAACGAGTGCCATGGTGAAAATACACACTAAAATTGCTTTCAAAATTTTCAAGAGCACAGCCAAAACTTGGAAAATGTGCTCATCTGATGAATTTTCTGGATAGTGCTGAACAAGTGTGCCTTTAAAATCTGTGGACTATTGCAGGAAGCACAGAGAGTTCACCATTTTTGGAGGAATTGGAATAATTGGGGTGCTACGTTCACTTTTGGTTAACTTTGCATTTTTCTGCAGTAGCAAACAAACGTTTTGAAATGTGACCTGCTTTCATTTTCAAAGCAAAAAAGAACCACAAGATGCTGCACTGCACACTAACCACAGGCAACGTGCACACCACCTTGTAGTTGTGTAGGCTGGGTTAAGTTTTGCTTAGGCCTCTCCTGAGCACACGCAGCGGTTTTACAAGTCCCAAAACATCGAGTTTTTGTGCTTTGGAGCAGTGGGGAGCACCAGGAAGAAACCACCAGTCTGACTTACTCCTGTGACCTGAGCAAAATCTTGTGAAAGAGCCATGCACTCGGGGCTGCTGCACTGTGAGAAGCACCAGCTGCAAAGGGACTGCAATGACCACGGATTTAGCAATTTCTGCGCATTCCCTGCCATCCCAGGCACAGCAATATAGAGCCACAGCAGCAGAAATGCAGCAGATAAAAGATTTAAAAAAAAACAAACCCAAACCAAAACCACAAAAAAAAAAAAAATCAAACCCAAAAACCACCACCAAAGGAAATTCTGTACCTTAAAAACCAAACAAACATTAAGACAGAAAAAGAGCTTTAGGAATGAATGAATCAAACCACTACCCATCAACTGAACACAAGCAAAAGAAGTGCAAGCAGGACCATGAACAAAAACCACCTAGAAAGGTAAGCACTCACGTTGGAATGTCGAAAGTAAGGGTTGTCTAATTTGGGAGCGTACTTGTCAAACTGGAAAGAAAAGAGAAAAAACAAAGAAGGAAACAGGTGAGTTTAGTGTTGGCAGTATCAGACACATCAGGATTGCAACACAGACAAATAATCATGGCCCATTTGTACAGCATTTAACAGAGCAGAACTGGTTATTCCGTACTCATCAGGGAGCTGACCGATTACCCAGGGCTAATGGAGACGGAAGGGTCCCGGGCTGCGCCGGGTGCTGCCGAGTCTCCCTGCAGAACCCTACGTGATGTGGCTCCTTCACTGTGAAGAGAGCAGTCCTGGCATCTGCTGCACAGTGAAACACAGGGAAACTCAGCTCCAGGACTAGATCTGGGATCTGCCCCTGAGCACTGAACTAGATCACAGACTAGAAGGTAGGGAACACTTTTCATTAGACCCCAATGTCTACTTGGGGCCACCAATACCAACACCCTGTTTTCTGGGTTCCAGTAAGCGCCACCATTGTCTGGAAAAGGACTTAATTGCTTTAGATGCACAAATCCATATACTCCCCCTCCCCTGCAAAAGAGAGAGTGCCCCGGAGAAAAGCTGATGGTTAACCTTTTCCGTTCCAGCATGGGGTTTTAACACCTCCACGGGTGAAGTCTGTGCCCTGTATTTATTTTTATGGCCATTTGTCCTGTACCCCCTCGGAAGCAAAACCAAAGCACATATACATTGCAGTTTTGAACAGTATGTACATTCTGCTGGGGAAGAGGGAGGGGAAAGAAGGCAGGGAAGGGAGCTGTAGGACCCCATGAAAAGCTGCTTATTTGGCAAGTCAGCTGCTGTTTCACACTCCTCTGTGCAGGAGAGTAGATTTGTAATTTCATTAATTACAGTTATTACTGGAGCCATGTCCCCTCCAGTGTAAATACCATAAATTACCAAACACATGCAGCTGTAAATTTCAACACTCTTCTCTGGTGTTGGGATTAGCAGACCTGATCTAGTGGAATATAAGAAGATGTGAGTGAAATATAACAAAAGAGCCTTGCAAGCTGTTTTTGCTATGAAGGCTGACATCAACGGGCACGGGTGGGAGGGGAGGGAGCTGTTTGCAGGATCAGATATCAGGATTCTTAAATAACAGAGGAGGCTTCTGAGGAAAGTTTCAAGATTGGTTTTACACAGTCCAAGAAAAGGGGAAGGTGTTTACTCATGAGTACATTGAGCAAACACCTGGGGCCGGATTTTGGGTGGATGATATTACTTTTAATTGTCTCGCTGCTAAGCAGATTACAACCCAAGAATGTCATCGGGCAGTCAGCAGTGGGAATGAAAAGTGAGAAACATTATGCTCCTTGAGTTCTTGGTAGTTCTTCCCAAATGCTGCTTTTGCTGTTACTCCTGGCTTTTGCTGGCCTTAGCAGGAGAGAGCTGTTTCTGCATTTTGGACACAGTGTGAAACTGAGAGGGGGGAAAAAAAGCTGAATCTCGTTCTTTCAATCTCACAAAGCAATTGCCAGAAATGGGGAGAGAGTGCATGATAAAGTACTGACAAAATCCATTTGTAGCAGATCTCTTAACAATTTTGTAACAGCTGCAGCAAAGTCCCTTTGTGTTACTGGCAAATTCAACGGCAAAATGCGAAAGCATATTACATGGCCAGGAGGATCTCTCCCAAAACAAGAACCAGCCACACACTAATTAGTGCTTGTTGATGTAATCAAATCATAAATGCCAAAATTGATATAGTTTAGGGAATTAGGAGGAAGAGGGACAAAACTCATTAGATGAGATGCTACACTGTGGTGAGAGCCCTGGGAAAGCAAGTGTGGTCTGCCCCACAGCACAGAGTCATGGGGACTGCGTCTGGCACTGGAAGCTGCTGATCTTGTCAGTGTCTTTGTTGGTGTGTTTTGGTGTGGACCTGGCTCTGGGGAAGGGTGAACTGAAATACACAGCAGGACACATGAGAAAGGAAACTAAAGGGACTCTGAACTTGTCTGGTGGGTTCGGTATCTGCTCACGGGAAGCAGCGTGGGGGACCTGGAGGCTGGGTGTGGAAGCACTGGAGGGAAGGGGGCCCCTTTGGAGTGGGGGGCCTGTCTCTCCAGGGAAGGCACAGCAGGCCTGGCTGAAATGAAGAGGACTGGGATTTGTTTGCCCAGAGCGGGTTAGGCTTTTTGACCAGAGATGCTCTACTTATCCTCACATTTTGGGCTGGGGTACGCACCATGGGAGGTGCAGAGGGCGGCATGAGCGGCGTCTGGGGCAAGCTGGATGGAAAAGGAGTGAATGTGTGCTGGTGGGTGTGTTGGTGCTGATGCGTGTGTTGGTGCTGGTGAAACTCCGCTCTCAGCAGCGGCACCGGGCCAAGTGAGGCAGCGGCCCGGTCCGAACTCTGAACCAAAAACCGGTTGTTCAGCTCTTGCCTGAGCAGTTCGTGATCTAGAGGAGAGAGAGAGAGAAAAAAAAAAGACACAGAGGCCCGTGGGCCTGTGAGTACCACAAAGACGGAGGAGAAAGAGTCAATATTCACCTGGCATTCCCTGTTTCTGCAGGTCATGCTGTGGTGGTTTTCTACGTGAGGACTCATTGGTGGAGGTAAGAGAGATGCCTGTGACAAAGTACCAATCAGAATCCCCGAATGAGGCTGGCAATACATGATTGGTTGGTTGAATGATATCAACAGGCTGGTATCTAAAGGCAAGAGAGAACACCANGCCGCCCGATGGGCTACTCCTCCCCGGCACCTGGTGACCACAGTACCGAGGTGTCTCTGGGAATGGACCTCGGTGGTGTGGTCTCTCAGCAGGGTGGCCAGACCTTCCCACACCAGCAAGAAGCTGGGGAACACCCTCGAGGACCACAGCTCACTTTAAAATGAGTAATACTGACCTGTTTCCTTTGGGGCCCTGGAATTCAGAAGCATATGTACACTGAAATGGATGGTGGGCCTAATGCCTGTGTTGCACTCTCACTTTTTTATACTTAAGAGGTAAAATTTTGACAAGATATACAACGCAATGAGATAACTGTGGATTTGGGTGGCTGGAAACTGCCTGCTTGGATGGTTGTTTCTCAACAGATTCTTGTGCCAACCTCCCTCTTCTGAGCCCCAGGACACGCACACAGTTAAAAAACCTGACACCTTCTTTGCAATAAGTTTTTTTTTTTGAGATCTTAAATACTACGCAGTCCTTTCTTCAATTTTTAACAAGCTATAACTGTCATTTTTTGTCCTTGCCTCCAGGCTTTTCTCCTGTGAAAAATATGGAGGAGGAATATGTGGGAAGAGGAGAAACATTTAACTGGCTCAAGATCTCATGAAGGTTGCAATGACTGCAGAAACAAAATGTTCTACCATATGACATGTGACCTCAGCATCTTCCTCTGGAAGAACAACTAGCACTGAATTTGATTGTGGTTTTGGGCAGTGGAAGACAGCAGCATTTTAGAAATGACATGACAAATGTCCACTTCACCAAAGTGTCTGCTGGCAGGAATTAAATCCATTTTGCCTAAGAACTTCAAACAGGAACCAGCACCCAACATGTCAGGTATTTTTCTAAGCTGAGAGTAACCTGTGTCACCAGCTGTGGATGACATACATCCAGTCCTGACTGACCTACTCGTTTCTGAATTTACATGAATTCGCTTTCTCTCAATGTAACAACCCTTTTAAACTAGAGCACTGCATATAAAGGGGCAAAAGAATACACATCCTGCAGGCATTTATTTTACTTACATTTTCTGGAGTAACAGTAGAAATGTTTAAATCTATCACTTTCTGTATTGACGTGGTTAAGATCTTTAAAAACAGGCACTTTGATGGGGAATTTCAAGGTCTCTACTACCACCTAGAAGCCTAAATCCTACTGAAAGTCACTTCTGAAATCAAATTTTGTGTGACTAAGTCAGTTGCTTTTCAGTAATAAATGTACTGCTAAGAGCAAGTACTGTGTACTGCTACAATCTTTGCAATAACTAATACAAAAGCAGCAGGTACGTATACTTTTGATTCTGAAGCCTGAAACACTGGAGCAAACGAGTCTATAATGGGTTCTCCTTGGAGCAAAGAACCAAGAAAAAAAGCCCCAATCTAGGCTGAAAGCACTTTGGTCCAAAACCTAACCTCTTTAGAGAATATGTGTATGATTTCATGTGTGTGTGTGTTTATGCATTCAAATCTGGCATGACTTAAAGAAACTGAATCCTTCTGTTAGCATCAAGATAATCCACTTTTCTGGAGGGAGAGATAAAAGCAAGTTGGCAGTTGTAAGTGCTCTGATATCCAATTTCTTTAAGAGACTGGAAGTCAGACTGATAGATTTGTAGCTGGCTCCAGCCCATAGCCCTGTACCACAACTCTGCCCTTTGTCAGGAAAAGAAAAGGCCTGGAGATGTTTGGAGAAGCGGTGTGGCACTTGGAGGAGTGGCTGCTCACAGTAAGGATGGGACTGCTGAGTAACAAGCCGCTCCGTGAGGGGCTCTAAGCAACGTTAGGACAAGAACTACGTCCTTGTGCCTCCAAGTGACACCCTGTCCCACAGGTCTGGCCATGTGGTAGCACAGCTAGGAGCAGAGTAACTGAGTGGCCCTTTGAATGCCCAAGCAGATACTGCTCTGCGTGCACGCGTGAGGTGGGCACGGCAGAAGGTCAGTCCTGCTAACAGTGCTAGGTACCCCCATGTTCAGAAGAGAAGGCACAAAGACTGTTGCTCCCTATGTGTATGTCTTACACCAGGGCCAAGCCTGGTGCTCCTGAGTAGAGGGCAGCAGCCTGCACGAGGGTTGCTCCGAGGTTACTTGTGTAAGTTTTAGGTTCCAAAGGGAAGAAATGCCACCAGAGGTGCACTCTTGTTATTCAGACCTGAATCTGTAGCATCCCTGAACGCAGGAGCTCTGAGCTCTGCTTCTCTTCTCCGTAACATTGACGTGTGCCCAAGGGAATTTAAAGCTACAGCACATTTTCCTCCAAAGAGGGAGGAGAAAAAGATGACAAAAAGGAGATTTCAAAGGGCCATACCCTTTCTGATGGCTTTTCTAAGCTGGTGCTTTTAGTGAGAGCAGACATGCACTCAAACAGCACAGCAAGGACTGCACTGCGAGCAGCAGTTGGACCTTAGCTCTTCAGGGCTGCTCAGCAATATTGTTTGCTTTTAAGAAACTTTTATGTGAATGGCAACAGAAGCTCCTGGCTCTGCAGAGCTCTGTATCGATTTTATGATGTGCCAGTTTGCAGGCATTTCATATACTGCAGACAAGAGGCATTTCACTGTCTGCAGGGTGAGACGCCCAGACCTTTCCCTCCACTAACTTAGGCATCTCCTGCTTAAATTGCAGGAGAAATCCTTTTAGTAGAAGCAAGACTGTTACCATTTCCTGGCGAGCTGCTGAATGTGAATAGGTCACTTGATCTTGCACCTCCTGAAGTTAATGGTGAAAACATACTTGCTTTCAGTGACTGCAATATGGTGCTTTTAGTGAGCACACTGCTATTTCCTTTTGCAATACTTTCAAAGTCTCCACCACAGTAGTCCTTTGCCTTAAACAGGGGAAGCAATGAATAGGTCTCCCACAGTGCTGCCAACATCTTCACAGCCATGTGGTTGAAATTATAGATGGTGCCATGGCCTGTGGAAGCTGGCAGCTTTGGTCTATGTGGTCCTGTTTCTGGCTAGGAACCCATGGGTTTTTTGTCTACCACCACTCTGAGAGCTCATTTTGGACCAACTCACATTTTTATTTCATTTAAAGAAGCAGTTATAAATAACAGGACATTATTTAGCTGCTGGAATTTTAAAAAAAAGGGGATGCAAGGCCATCAGATTTTTTTTCCTGCAGCAAATCTGCCCTCTCCCTATTCCTTTAACTGGCTTCACTGGAAACAGAGGGTGCATTTTTTACAAAACACTTGTCTGTTTAATCCCTGCTGAGTTAGTTGTGGAGTCAAATGCCAGATCAAAAGGAGGCCCTGGCAAGTGAAAGTTGGAGGGAAGTATTCAGGTGCCAGGGTCTCTTCCAGGGACAGCTGTAGGCTAATGGATACGCTATAAACAGGGTGTTTAGGGCAGAAGTGACAATAGAATGGGGGCCAGGGTGAACAAAGGAAGTTTTTTTAAAGGATGCAAAGACGGTGAGTGCTGAACAGTGGAGCTTGTCCGCTGAGCTGTCTCTGCCTCAGCCAGAAAGGCCAAGAAGCCACAGGCACACAGATTGTTTGGGCTGCTGCAGGCAGAGGGTCTTGCTCTGCTGGCAGGATGTGGTGCTTACTGAAGGATCAGAGCAGGGGGTAGGTGTAGGGGGGCAGCTCACTCCTCACTCAGTTACAACAGCCTTCTGGGATGATTTTTCAAACTCATTTCTAAAAGCAGTAGCTTCCACTGGAGTGGGGAGAAAGGCAAACTATTCATCAGTTCCTCGTTAATCTAAAAACTGACCGTGGAACACCACACTGAACAAAATGCCCTGAAAATATTTTTTTTTTTAAATTTGTTTTGAAGACTTCCTATACAAAGCTACAGTCCTGTCTCTACAGTCTCTCAAGCAGTGAAGCTCATCCAGGTCTCCTACCTGTTCCATGCCCGCAGAGGAGTCTGCGCCACTTTATTTTACCTGCCCACCAGCCAGCCCATCTCTCAACACCCTCCAGCGCATGCACGGCACATCGGCCCTGAAGAAGAAGGGGACCTACCCGCAGGGTGACCTGGTATCACGAGGCTGTTGGTAGGTAACGCTGGTGGAGGTGGCAGCGTGGGTGGGGTGGCGAACATGGCCGGATGGTGCTGGTGTTGGGTCTGCGATCTGAGAGAGAAGTGCGAGGTAGCAAGATTAGAGATGGAGAGGGGCAGAGCCGGGCCGGAGGAATGGTGTGGAGGAATCTGGGGGGAGAGGGGAAGGTGTTTCGGGAGGCTGATGCTTGTTGCACTGCTAGCACTGCTGCTCCGGCTGCAGAGAGAAAAAGATGGGGGTGGGGAGAGAGACAGAGAGAGAAAAAGAGAGAGACAGTGTGTTACAACACAGGAATGGAACAGTGCAAGAAACACACCACCAGAAACAACATGGCTGTCTAACACTGATTTCCCCAAGCTCATGGATTTGGTTTTCTTAATGGCAGTGAAGACCATAATGAATCCTAATGAACTTCTCCAACAGGACAGGACAGGACTTGGGCTCTCTGAAGGGACATTTCCTCTGGTGCTTGAGCAAGTTACAATCCTCAGAGCTGTCTATGAGATACTGAAGAAGGCCACAGAGGCAGCTGGGTTTGCACCTTTATTTAGCCTCTGATGACCTTGTAGTGGCCGCGTGTGTCCTTGTGATCATACGACACAATTACTCCAATTCCTTTTTCCGTTACTCTCGGTGCAGAGAGTCAAACTGTCACTTTGGGACCAAGTTGTAACTGCTGTGCATGCTATGGAGTTATATTCACACAAGTATGCAAACACACACCATGCTCAGAAATTTTCCTTATAATAACTCTGTATTTGACACCTCCTTCTGTTATTACCATTCCACTGCAAATGTTCTAAGTTTTTTGAGGTGAAAGGCAGTATCACTGCAGTTATTATTTTGTGTAACTCCCATAATACTAATTATTTGTTGCAACCAAAACCTCTGACCTATCTTGAATAATCTGAAATATTATTAATCATTTACACAGGATAAAACCTGTGGCATTTACAGGATAAAACCACAACAGAGCTTAAGTATATGGGATACTATGAAATACACACTAATGGCAGCTCTCTGCATTCCTATTTGACCCCTGTGCAGCAAATGTTGTTGTAACCCAGTTTTCTCATCTTGTTCAAACTACCCTAGGTGTGGTTTGGGACACAAGGCTTGTCTTCTGTACCAGCAAAAAGACTCTACAGGTTCCAGTTGACTGGCTGAACTCTTTTCTCTACAAATGTTTTATCATTTACCATTCTCACCCAGCCCACTTAACTGGACAGAGGCAATTTAAACAGTGAAGCTAAGCCTTCTGCTAGATCTGAACGTGTCGGATTGAAGCAGATTTCTCAGCCTACACAGGAGCCCTGCTGAAGAGGGACAGCATTTTCTGATACATATCTTCTTCTTTTGATGCTGGTGAACAAAAAAAAACCCTGTGATAACCATCAACAAACCTGCTTCAGTAGAAGTCTTTCTGAATATGAAAGGAGGGAGCTGCTCAAGCTCAAACCACCTTAAATTTCTAAGGCATGAACTAGCCAGCTCAGACAAGGCAGAGTCTAGCTCCACTAGAAACTAGACCTCTACCTTTCCTAAAGGAACTTTACTCCATGGTTACACATGCCTTTCTCCCAGAAAGGGAGCACTTATCACCATGTTTCAAGCGTTGGAAAATCCAACTCATGCAATCACCACAGAAAGTCCAATATCCAAAACATGGAGCATCTTACCCCGATGGTAAGAGCGCTCTTGTTTTGCCTCCCAGCAATTCCTACCCCACTTGAAACAAGCTTTATCCCAACAGTAGCACAAAGGTGACAAAAGGGTGTCCCTGTTCCCTACCTGATGTTATTGAGTCCGTTGTGGGCCACCTGGTGATGCACTGGGTAATTGAGAGGTGGAGGGATGTGACTCGGAGGCTGGGTCCGAAGCTCGGGTATTAGCTGAGGCTGCGACTGCGGCCGAGGTTGAGGTTGTGACTGCGGCCGAGGCTGCGGCTGCGGCGTGAGCCTTGGTGGTGCTGGTGCTGAAATCACTGGCTCCTTCTTCAACAGTGGGCTTGCCCTGGCGCTCGACGTGGGCGCTGAGGAAGTAGAAGTCACAACGGCAGCTACTGGCTGGGGGCTGGGGATAGGCAGGGCGAAGGGCACGTCGGTGCTCAGCTCCCGGCTCCGCTCTAGCCCAGACACCTTTGGGACATTGGCTGCTTTCGCTTCTGGCTTGTCATTCAAGGTGGGACCTTATGGAGCAACAAGAAAAAGAACAGAGTGTGTGCTGAGAAGGTCTGCATTTGTTTCTTGGCTTGGTAGAACATATGCCCGAGAAAAAACAAGTCATGTTTCAGCTCGTGGGAGCATCGTGGGAGCACTGCTGCTACGAGATCAATGTGTGTTTGTGTGTCTGTCCTTCCGCTGTCCTTGACTGGCCAGTCTACAGTACTTGTGTGTCAGAGACTTAGCTGTCCTTATATGAATGCACACTACAAAGAACATACAGCTTTGTGACTTCTACAGGCTCCCAAGGTTGCGTACAGTAGGAGTGTGAACACGTCTCAAGTTACTGCTACAGTATTTCCTGCTCAATGTCAGTTTTATGGCTGATAATGAACTCAGAACACAAGTCTGATCCTTAAGACATTTCATCTTCTCAACAGTCTTTCAACATGATCTACATGGTGTTCAGGCTCAGGTCCAGCTACAACACACCACAATCCCAGAACTAGCCATTAACAATAACTCCACCAGGCTTCTAGGGAGGAGACTACCTGGGGTCTTGGTGTAGCAAAGGCTGGGACAGTCCTGCTGTGAAGCTGTGACATCGCTGCTCCCTGGCCACACACTTGTGTGGCAGAACTGAACAAAGAAGCCTAGAGAAAACTGTGAGAAGTGCAGTGAGCACTCAAGTGTAGTAGACCTGCTCCCCTGAATTATAGCACAGTGTCAAAACCATCTGGAATGCTGTGACCTTGCAAAATGCACCTTCAGTGAGAATTCCATATGGAATTACTCCTTCTATGATGCCAAGTATTTATTTTTCCAAATTAAGCTACACAAAGCAGCACAAAGGGTTAAAAGGCTGGAAAGGAAATGGGAAAAGGGAGGGAAGGAGAGATATTTCAGATCAGGCAGTATCCAAAAGGTTGAAGACAAATGAAAAGACCAACACAGAAGTGGTTCCACTCCTGCTGTAAATCCTTTTTTGACACAGTTTGCATACCCTTGAGTGCACATATATCCACATACAAGAAAAGCTGTTCATGGGTTATGAGAGCTAGTGTTGCTGTTGTGCTCCACACAGCACAGCACCTCTAACTGACTTATCTAAGGATAGGTGCCTTTATTATCCACCAGAACACATTGGGGGCTGCTTGCATTTAGCTGCCTTACAGACATGCAAGAGATGTTACCTACACTTATTAACATGCTCCCAAATCCCTCACAAATTCCACCTTTGAAATTTTCCCATCTCATCAAAGGACTGATCCAGTTCCTGACGTAGGAGGTGTGGAAACAATTCACAACACACACTGCGAGCTAATTCTGGCCTTGCGGATGCTCTAACCAGGCATTTGGAAACACAGCCCATGTGAGGCCAGCATCCTCCCTTTCCTTGAGAGAGAAGGCAGCTTCTGGCTCTGCTTCCATCCATCCATCCATCCATCCATCCATCCATCCATCCATCCATCCATCCACAGTGTGAAAAGAGATCGAAAAAAAACACGAACTCTATCAATCAGCGGAAAATGCGTGAGGACTTGTGGCCTCAAACCCGGGAATAATGGGAACAGATGCCTTCTAAACACCAGGGCTTTGGCTGGAAGCAAGTACAATCAGACCTGTACATTCCAGCACCCAGTACATCTTCACAGCTTTGACGTAATGTCTGGAGGCCCTGAATTATTCCTGACAACAAATATAAGGCTAATGCTGGCTTCAGTGGATTTCTTTTACAAGGGGGAGTTCATGCATCACAGGTGCCCTGGTTTTGAAGCTGTAACTAGATTTGGTTCCAGTGTTATTTAGAGTGACAAAGAATTTATTTCTAAAATGAAGTTCTCGCTGCTGTTGTGCTCCATTGTTTTTGGTAACGCCACCAACCTGTGTAATTTTCCTCGGGTTTTATTACTCACAACTGAAAGCTTGTCATTGCTTAGCCAAGCCAGAGCTCCCCACACCCTGCAAGTGTGGAGCAAGTGTGCTCACAGCTGTAAGCCCACAGTTTTTCAGGAGCTACCCATTAAAAGCAATTGAGTTTCATTCCTGACCATAGGTTTCCTGAGAACCTATTAGCTCTTGCCATCCAACGGGCCTCCTCCTACAGAGTTAAACTTCGTATCGTGTAATTACAGGCAATGTAAACTGATGGGGTATATTCCAAACACACTGGTACCACAAAAGTTAGATGAGTAAAAAGTCAATTAGATCCAAACCAAATCAATAAAGTCCTGCATTAAAAGCAGCTGTTTGACCAGTTTTATGTACAACTATTGATTCCCCGTGGTTTCAGCATTAGTTCTCATTTGCAATTTTCTCAGAGCAAAAGCTCACGCTCCCTTGCTGACTGAACTGACCCAGCTACGCCAGGTCTGTTAGCACTCGGGGTACATGACTAATTTCTGCTGCCAACTCTCACCTTGCAGGCTGCAGTACTGAAATGCTTTTGTGTTTCATTCTCCACAACAATGAAAATACCCAGATGCATTTTTTTCCCATCCTCTGGAAAAAGCTACAGGAATGAGTAGCTTTCTTGTAGCTATGCTGAGTAAAACAGAAACACTGAGAAGAGGAAGATGCCATATCAATTGAAGGGCAAGCATGGAGAGGCACATGAGAGACAGCTAAGCCCCCAAGCCTCTCAGGCACCACATGGGAAGGATGGTGGGTACATCCTGGTGCTGTTGTGTTGCTGCTTCCCCTTCCAGTGGCTGTGATATAGTGCAAGAGAGGAGCTGCTCTGTGTAGCTGACTCAAGGGTGAACTGCCACGGGTGAAGGGAAGGGGACCACGTGTGAACAAAGACAGGACAAACCACGGAGATGAACGCCAGGAAGACAGCGATGCCAGGCACCGGGAGCTGCGTGAGGTTTGAAAGGCAAACTTGGAAAGGAAATGCTTCTCACACCTTGGTGTCTCACGGAAGTCTCTGCTACAATACATCTGCAGAAAATGGAAAGCAGATGCCCAAGTGGAAATACATCTCATCCATATGTTTCCCTACTGCAGGAAACACAAGGTACTTCTAAGGAAAGACTTAAGACCCTTCACTTCAGCTAATTCCGTGGAGTACTGTGCCATGGCTTACGCAGTGAACTCGTGTCCTGGTTTCTTTCTTCCCTTTCACTCTCTTCTACCAACACTTACTTCTACCTGGTCAGTGCCTGTTTCCAATACCCAGACACTAGCTAACCATGCTCCAGAGGTCTCCAGAAACCGACAATTTCAAGACCATTCTCCCCGTGCAACCAAAGAAACAACAGATTTTGAGGACTAAAATGTCCTGGTTTCTTAGGTACTTAAGAAGATCTTTATAAAAATATTGATTACGAAAATCTTCAGTTCAAAGCTTTCCTCTACATTCACATGAAAATCACTGAACATCCTTCCCTAAAATCCCTCAGAAACTTAAGTTTAGTGATTTTAACAAGAGATGATGGCTATTCTGATCAGAGTATCAAACTCTGCAGTTTCTCTCAGGGATGCTCAAATGTCCTACACTCTTGCATGTCCAAGTTCCCTCCAACTGATGTAGCTGACTGCTGGTCACATATGGAAACACCCCAAGGAAGAACCACGACTATACCATTTAGGCAGGCTGGATCAGGTTTCATCAGGATCCTTTCAGAAATTTCCGTGCTTCAGCTCCTAATCCAGTCCTGAGCAGACAGATCTGCAGAGCTGAGCACGACGGCCCCAACAAAAGCACAGACCCACCAGACCACATCACAATGTTCTAGAGGCAAAAATGTGTTTATTTTTACCAAGTCCTAGAGTAATTTTCATGCTTAATGATAACAGGCTGAGCCAATTTGCCTAAGACTTGACAGTCAGCTCCAATAATTCAACCTTAATTAAACGTGAACGCATGTCAGTTCAGCTCGTCCCTTCACAGGAAATGTGACATTTGCAATGATTCATGTTTCAGCCATGCTAGGGGAAGGCTGGATCACATCTGCCATTCTCCACCATGCAGAGCGCTACCCCTTTTCAGCATGCCAGCTTTGTTTATTTTCTAACCAAATACTTTGGACTTCTTCCACTGAGAGGTTTCCTTAAATGAACAGACAGTGAAACATGTCTTGATCTCATGCAGATGAATGACGACTGAGCGCGAGAGACAGACAGGGAAGGATTGAAACTGCTCCAACAAGAAAACTAACAACAACCTGGGAGGAGTAAATCTTGCCTCCTTGATCAACTGATTTGTCATTTGGAGTGTTGCACAACTTGAAGCTCCCCATGTCTTGGGCTGCATCCCAATTTAACCTGTAGAGATGAGAACTTCTAACAACTAAAAGCACAGAGAGCTTTACCTACTGGTGCTGCTGGAAATCTGTAGAAACAACTACAATTGAATTTGCTGCAAAAACTGTGTTTCAGAAGCAGTTACTGAACCTGAAAGACCATCAGCACAGCTCCAACAGGAAGCTCCAGGGAATTAAAAATCTGTGACTGGGATAAACACGCGATGCCCATCCCCATGGCTGCACTGGGTGACATGCTTGCCAGTGTGTAACTACACAACGCTGAAGACTAAACACAATACAGAAAGTCCCAGACACAAATTAAACCTTTCTGTTACAGGAATTTGCTTTCAAGCTGATTAAGAGTAGCTCAAGTGCAAGGGATTAAACATGTAAAGGCTGCTTTGAGAACTCCAACAAGCAGTTACTGTGTTATACAAACAGTACTTAGGGCGACAGCAGTTCCAGCGCTGCCTCTTGCTCTTTGCAAGCTACTGGTTGCTGCTGAAAGGGGACTGTCAACACACGTACAATGTGATTGGAAATAATCTAATCTTGCTTGCTCGCCTTTCCTTTGTCTCTTGGAAAAAAAAAAAATGTGGAGTTATTCAGAGGTAATTCTGCAGTCTCTCTCTCTCTCGTATTCAAGCAGCAAAGGGTGATGTGGTGATGTGAGAAAGAAATTCCTCTGCTACATCCATCAATGACATCTTTACCAATGGCAATTTCCCAAGAAACACAACAACCACCATCTGCAGCCTATCTCTCCACCCTGTACACATCCTTGAGAACAGACATAAGCCAGGCTGGCTATGATGGACCCAGCTCCATATGATAATTCCAGCAAGAAACACTGCAAAAGCATCACCACAGCAATTACAGGGATGTATTTGGCAAGAAGTGTTGGCTAGTGACTCCCAGAGATGAGTTCTGAACCATCAGCATGGGGAATGAGTATTGAACAGCATGATTTTACAGCAGTAAGTCAAAGCAAAGAAATAACTAAAGAAATATATTCGATGAACTTCAGCAAACCTTTTTTATTACTAAAAAAATTGAGTGTTTGGAGTGCTGCATAATGTATTGTGGATATGCAACATATATAGGGACAAGAGATAATAAAGCATTTTGCACTGGCAATGATAGCACTGAAGCTGGCAGAGTGCTTACAAGTGAAAATCAATATTTAAGTGCTAATTCTTTATCCTCAGCTGGCGTTTGCTTTTATACGGATGGCTTTTCCATTGTGTTTTATGGGGGCAGCACTATTTAAGACATTAGACGATTAGCTTGGTCTGCAAAGGTAAGACAAGCAGAGCTACCACACAGAAGCTATCCAACATATGGGGCACCAAGTTCCTCCAACCATTTTAATGCAAATCAGCTTAAGATAAGGAATAAAGACTTGGGGCTTGCACATTAAGCCACTGTCTGGAAGGCTCTGTCGTGTGTAACACGAACCTTTTTTAGTACTGCAAAGCAAAGGCTAAATTTCCATCACACCAGCATGACCAGCACGTTAGGTCATGTCAAAAAATGTTCTTCTGTGTCACAGGCTCCTCAGAACATCAGAGGCCTCTGGTGGATTTTCCACAAATAATTACAGTGTTTTACAAGGGAAAGTAAACGCAGAGTAAGCACAAACCCTCACGCCTGGCTTTGAACCCATGCTGCCGAGCGCAGCCACCTGCGTGCCGGGGGAGCAGGTCTTTGATCACTGCACGGCTCCCCCAGCCATCCTCCCTTGGCTGAGCACCGTGGAGGCTTTCCATGGGAAGCTCCTTCCACAATCAGGTCTGGATTCGGCCCCTATCACTCAGTTCATTTGTACAGAGCTGTCTGTCAAGTCAAATCGCCTTGCTGCAATCTGAAACACCCTCCGAACAGCTGCCACTATCAATTACTCTCCCAGACAGCCTTGACTATCAGGAAGAGAACTGGAGCGAGCACTTGCCAGTTTTAATAAACTGTGTTGCCCAAGTCATTTAACCTGCTAGATTGCTGTATGCTGGGGCTGTAACAAGCCTTCAGCTCTTCAACCCAGAAGAAAGCAACAGTGGCAAAAAGCTGTCAGCTCGGTCCTCAGAATCAACTTCCAAGGGTGTCTTCCACCCTCTCCCTTTCTGAAGCACCCAAGTTTGAAAGTAAAGTCTCCTCAAGTCATTTTCATAATGCCATGACAAGGAAAGCATCTCACATTTTTAATACAAAGCCAATGCCTCCCGGGAGTGAAGGGTTGTCATGCCCCACGATTTTCCTGTTAGAAGCACACCTGAGCAGAGCCAGCTCCTCTCTCACACCAGCACACACGTGTCCCGTGGGCACTCCCCAGAGCCAGCTCTGCCCGTCTGTCCATCACCCCCCCTCCCAGTGATGCTGATGCAGCTGAAGGCTTCAGGATGCCCTGACCACCTCCAGAGCTCTGCACCCACCATTCCCACTGTAACTCTCAGCACAGTTAATTTCTCACCCAATTAAAAACTCAAGTGTGGCAAATTTACATTTTCCTGGTACTTTCAGGACCAGTGAGAGAGATTTCCTAAAGAAACATTTCTTTAGAATTACAACTGTTCCATCGAGATCAGTGTTTAAGTTTGTGGCTCATGTATACACCGAGATGTCTATGAATGTTAAAGAAAAGGTCTGTTGTTGTTAGGATTCATTTGCCATACAGGAATCAGCACTTCCACCAGGAACACTGCTGGACTCTGCGAATACAAAAGCAGATCCAAAGCCACGGCGCTGAATGTTTCCTTAGCCAGCTATGGAGATCAGAGCCTCTGTGGGGAAAGCTCGTAGCACAGAAAGATTTCACCCCCTCCCCCCAGAAACTGAGCCCAACAGCAGTAAGACCTATGGACTTGATGCTGATTTGTTGCTTTATGGTTCTTTAATGGGATGTTTTATTCCTAGAGATTTGGGAGCTCTCCGTGCTCTATCCAGGCATGTTAGCTGTAAGCATGCATGACGACACTCCAGAGCTGCGGCAGCTCAATGAAAATGGGTGCCAAACACAAGGATTGGGGCCAGAGCATAAAGAAGAAGGATCACCATTCAAATCCCCCCAAAGTAAGTCACACTGCATTTTCCTAGCAATGCTGCTTCTGGCAACATTTCAATACAAAGCCGAAACTGGATTTGCAGCTAAAGCACCTACTGTGGATGCTGGCGTTGTAATGAGATTGGAAGTTTCATACCAGCTTTTAATCTGGGGCTATAATGGTGGATCAAACGCTGCAGGGTTAAATCTCTTCAGCGCTGCTCTTAAGCAGATGTCGGATGCCTAAAAACCAGTGACGTAGGAGCCACTCTGTGGCACCGGCCCCAAAATGTTACTAAAGCTCCTTGTAGTTACTTACTCTGGGTGTTTTTGTCTTGTTCTGCCCTGGTTTTGTTATGTGTGACAGCATATTGTACACCTAATCTAAGTGACAGACAAGTGACAAGGTAAATATGCTATTAGGGACAACCCCCCATCAGACACGTGAAAACAAGCGAGAGCAAATAAATCCTCAGCTCCAGATTTAAGCTCTTAGCAGACAAAACTCGTATATGCCAAGGAATCTTATGATTTTAATTACTGCAACAAGGGCAAATAATAAACCATCAAGTACTACATTACAGGGGAAAATGTACTAGTTCTGCTGTTTGAAATCCATATCGATTCCCATCTAGCCTGTGAGTGAGTTATTAATCACTCCAATTAAATCATGAACACAGGTCTTTACACTGAAATTGAACCCCCACCAATAGATCAATAACTCAAACCTCCAAGAGCAATTACTGCTCAGCATAATAGAGCAGCTCAGTACAGAGAGCTCTGCACAGACCACAATTCTCTCTGCTGTATCTGTCGCAGGCAGCGCAAACAAATGGGGGGAAAAAAAGATTCTATAACTCTTATTTTCAAAATAAACAGACATCTGCTTAGAGTTACCTAATCTCTCTCACATCACAGAGGCAGATCTGCCAAGGTCACATTGGAGACATGATTACATTTTTTCACAATTTGTTATTCTAGCAAAGCCCTGATAAGATTGAACTATTGAAGTTCACACTCTGGTTTAATTTCCAGAGGTTAAATGCCAAATCCTTTTCTTATTGCTACAAGGAAGGGATCTGCCAGGCTGCATAATACCCTGTGTGGGCTAAGACAACAATTTTGTTTCATCTGCACAATCTTATGAAGGTTTTTTGATTATTTTTTTTAAATGACATCAGAGAACTCCGAGCTCCCAAAGAATCATTTAAAGTAGAATCAGACAGCGAGACTGTTCCGGGGGAGTGTGAATGACCTTTCAGACCTTCCAGCCTGGAGAAGTTAAGTCAATGGTTGGCTGAGAAAGCACATTTGCTAACCAAAACCAGAAAAAGGCAAGAAAGAACATTCTCAAGCACCAGATCATCTCTGCTGGGAACAGGAGATGATTACCCTAACCAGTCAAGCGTATGCAGGGTCACAGAAATTCCCCCTGCCTTGGAAGATAACTGATGATTGTCCTGATGCAATGAAAAGAGGAACCATCCACGCTGAGGCTCTCAGTACAACCCTGCCTCTTAGCTCCCACGTCCTCCCCAGGTGAGCATCATATTTCTGCACGCATCCCTGCTTCTGATCCGCTGGCCCCTTCAAGCAGGCCCCTGAGCTCCATCCATCATCCTTCATTAGGGCAGCTATTGGCAGCCAATTAAGTGGTGATAGACCCACACCACTGGAGCTAATCAAGATGAGTTCATACCCTTCAGGCTGCAGGCACTGAAGGCTCCTGTCTATGTGGGGTGCCCCTCACTGCTGGATGTGTCAAACAGCATTGGCTGAGGCTCAACATACACATGGAAATGACAACAAATCAGGCAACGCCAGAAAACAAGCAGGTAGAGGGGCAGTGCTACTGCTGGAGTCTCACCATCCCTTCCCACAGCCAGACACACAGGGAGCTTTCACAAAGTGAAGGAGAGAGTATCCACTCCCCACTGCAGCACAGGCAGAAAAAGCCTGAACAGCTTTCTGCCACTGTAAAGGTCAGAGACTGTAACTGGAGTTGGAAAGATCAAATCAAGTTGTGACCTCTCCTCTGGAATGTGGTACGTGCTACTCGTGGACTACATCAGCTCAAAATCCAGCGTCCAACACGTCTCTGGTCTCTAGATGACTGTATGCATTAAGTTCTGTGCTCCAGGTTAACTTTCCAACCTTTTTTACTTTATCTTTTACATGGAGGAACACAAAAGACACTTTAACTCACGCACATGGATTCAAACTGGCTTTTCAGGGCAGAGGAGAAGCCCATATAAACCAACATTTTTAAAGGGAAAGAACCCTCTTCAATTTTCACCCCTTCCTGAGTCTTATAAGTCTCTTAAGTTTATAAGGGTATAAGTCTACAAGGATATACAGAATCACATCCTTCCACTTAAATCAATGAGTGGGAATTGCCTGGGGCCAGTCCCCTTTCCCCAGAACTCAAAGGCCAAGCTGCACGTGTTCTGTTATGCTTCTAATCGACACCACTCAAAACCACTGAGCTTCAATGTAGAACAGCAAAAGGATCCAGATGTGCTGGATCCAACCAGCTCTGAAGGACTCTTCAGTTCCAAGCATAAAGCAGGAAAGGCCATCAAGCTAACACCAGTAAGAGCAAAGAGTGCTTGAGGTGAAGGCTGTGGCAGGTTCTGCTCAAGGCAGATCCCGTTCCATGGAAATGAAGGTGCCATCAAACCAGGTGTGCTGCCCAGGAAGCCAGAGAACATCTTCTGCAGGACCAGGCAGGAGGGATGTGCAGGAAACAAGAAACCAAACACAAAACCCCAAAACATAAACCCCCAAACCCACAGTTCATTAACTACTGTCACATTAGTGCTAATACACTTCTCATTTGGGGAAGCAGTGCTTGAGATTCTACACTTGTCAAGTGGGGCTGGTGCTTTCCAGCCAGCAGCTCCCCACACCCTGCAGCACCGCCCCCCCCCTCCATCCACATCACCAGGCACCTCCCAGGCAGGTCCATTGCTTGGGATTAGTAGCAGCAGATTCCTACTTGGACAGAACTGCTGCTGAATGGCCTCCATTTCGCTGGTAGTTACAAGCAGTACCTCTTTCCATTCACTTTGTTGAGGATCTTGTGTAAAGACAGAAAAAACTAGAAGAATTTTCCTTCGAGCTCAAGAGTAATAAGGTGTCCCACCTCTCTATCTGCATGGGCAAAATCTCTAGAGCTGCTGGCATCTTAAGAGAAATTGAGATATTGAAATTAACAGACTGAATACATTCAATGACATTTCAAGTTGCATCATGGATAATTAAAATATTTAAGGGACAAGCTGCAAGTTGTTAATCAGGGAACATTTACTTGAATGGTGTGTGCCCTTTGGATTTGGTCCCTATGGCAACCAAAGATTCACTCCAAAAGGATGCGCTGGAAGAAGCATGTCAGGAGCTGCCTCAACGTTTTAATTCACAGAATGAGCAATGAATAAATACAGCTCCTGACAAGCACAGCATGGGCAAAAAAGGTTTGTAAACAGCATTAGGAAGCCACAGATGGCCTTTTGCTTTTTAAGATTGAAAAAGTCCATGTTTCCTTTAAACACACCCATGATAAAGATCAAGAAAACTGGACTGGTTGCACATGGGGTGTTGAATCACATGCACTAGCACAGTTTTATGGTAGAGGAGCTGCTCTTCAGTTCCTAACTTCTCAATCCTTAGGAAATTGTAATTGTGTTTCCACTCCCCACATAATAAGTTGTTGCTTCAGAATCTTCAGACAAAATCTTTTCCATCCCACCTGGCCCAATGGGAGACAAACTTGGAGAATGCAACAGCATGTGCAGGACAGCATCACAGCGTGCTCAAGAAGGAAAATGTGAGGAATGATTGGTTTTTCCTTCAAAACAGGAGGAGTGGCTTGGTATGCAGTGAGGAAAAGAAAAGAGTACTTCACTGTGCTGCAGAAGGCAAACTCCCTCCCTCGGCATGATCTCAGGGCGTGTGAAAGGCAGCTGTGAAGCTCCTTCCAGCTTCTCCTTTAATGAAGTGTTAATTCT
Source organism: Heliornis fulica (assembly GCA_013399135.1). Taxonomy (NCBI): domain Eukaryota; kingdom Metazoa; phylum Chordata; class Aves; order Gruiformes; family Heliornithidae; genus Heliornis; species Heliornis fulica. The sequence goes on along the minus strand of VXBZ01004136.1, from coordinate 494,482 downwards.
TCAATGGGCAGTAGAAATTTTGGAAATACTTTGGTGACGGAAATGTTTGAGGATTATGTAAGATCTGGCATCTAATAAGATCTAACAGAGGAACAGAGGAACATTGTATTGCACACTGCAATGGAATCACACCCTATTAATGCAAAAGCACTCCTAAATATCCTCCTGTATGAGGGTATATGGCTGTGGAAGAAAATCTCGCAAGGGTGGAGGGTGCTGGATGGTGCAAGGCTGCACTGGCTGCTGCAATACCAGCCTGAAAGCACAAACAGCCTGAAACAGTAACTCAAGACTTGCAAACCCAAATGCTTGTGCTTGACTCCTCTTCCAGCTGGCTCCTGGGAGTCCCTTTACACCCACTGCAGTGGCCCTGCAGTGATGCTCGGGCACAACAACTTCTGCACAGCGGCTGGATCCAAGCGGTCCCTTCAGCTGCAGGCTGTCAGGGCCAAGGATGACACTTGTGATGCTGACATGTGTGAGGACTGCTCACTCTAGTGTGGAGGAGTCCTTCACCACCCTACTAACTGATGTTTGTCTTTCCTGGCGATGGGCTTTGCTGGGAGGCCCGGCAGCACCCAGCACTCTCCTCTCCCACTTCCCAGGCTGAGGCACAACTCCCACTGTCCTCGCGTTCCCCCTGAGCTGGAGCTGAGCAGGCACTGCCACAGACTAACCTCCATCTTAGGCAGGAAACAAGCACAGACTCGGACATCTGTAACAGGTAAGGGACCTCACAGGAACTGTGTCATACGAAACCGCTCCGTGTTCTTACTTGAGTGGTGGGTGACAGAGACGAGTACCCAGGCTCAGCCTGCAGACACTTTTCCAAGACAGTAATTGCCATATAATTCATATCCTTGTTTTTGCCATGTGTACCAGCAATCCTACTGAATTTGCTCTTAAGATTTTCCTTTCAGTTCTCTCCATGTCCCAGTTTTTCCAAACAGCAGAAAGACAAACAAGCAGAAACCCAGCACTAAGCAGCAACCTGAGTTGGGCAAATTCCTGTAATCCCAGATTCTCGCACATGAGGAGGGGAAAGTGTGGTCCAAGATAACTCTTGAGAGTTTCCACTCCACAACAGCACAGCAGACGACATCTTTCAGTCATTTTATCTGTACTTCCCGGTGAGCAGCTCTCTGCCAAGTCAGAATCGAGCCTTTGCATCACTACCCAATGCCACCCCCTCCCCATCACCAGGTCACAGAACACATGAGCTGGATGGGACCCACAAGGATCATCGAGTCCAACTCCTCACACAGGCTGGAGAAGTGCTCTCCTCTACATGAGGCAACCCTCATAAATACTATGTATTTGCAACCGATAGGATATCTCAGCACAGTTAGAAGCAGTTTATAGCTTCCACCCCGAAGAAGTGGCAGCAATGACTCAGGTCCTCGGCTAAGCCTTTCAGCAGTGATTTGAAGCCCTTTGCTCATACTGAACTAACCAGGGATTACATACCAGATCCTTGGGGTGGGGGACGTTCCTTCTTTTAAGAAATGCTTTTGTTGTTCTAATGGACCCAAAATGGCTAATCAACCCAATGACTACAAATGAAATGCCTCATCTGTCAATGGGCAGGATCCAAGTTTGGTGCCACTAGTTTTGTTTCTGAGGACACAATATGGTTTTGTTTTTGAGGACAACGCTCCAACTGCCAGCGGTTTGTTTCAGGGAACCACCTCCTCCCACATCAACATATTAATTTGCAAAATCTATCACATATGTTGTGCAGAAACTGGCTGAGAGTTTGATTCAGCTCTGACAGCAGGAGAGCCTCTAGCCCAAATATCTGAAAGTAATAAAATCCACACCATCCTCCTGGTTCCTCATGTTTCCAGTGAACTGACCCACAGACACTCTGTCAACAATGGGGATCCTACAGACATGTAACCACAACTACAGACAAAATGGGAGGGATCTCAGTTTCTAGAATGTCTCCGTTTTCTCTTTCTCCTCTCTTGGTTTGAAATAAGGATACTAATCCTATACTAACCCAGCATTTTGCCTTTCCAATAATTCTCTGCTCTAACAAGAAGGGAAATGGTAAGCCATGAGCAACTGAAACAAGGACCACAGATGAAGCTGGAGGACCAAGGGCCCTCACGCCAGAGCAGCTCTGGACTGGACACTGCACTGCAGAAGAGAACAGATCTGTCTGGCTGGGCAACAGGGAACCTAACACCACACAGCATCCTCATCCCTCTGCCCTGCCCTCTTACTTTGCTGGTCATACCCATTTTGCTCTTCTTGGGTCTAACCAAATTGCAACAGCACCTCTTCATCTCACACAGAGGCGTGTACTTGTGTCCAGAAGAAGGAAAACTACCTCTGGTCCATGCTGGGGTTGTGGACTTCACAGTGGGATAATTGTCATGTGAAAAATGCAAGCAGTAGTGGTTTTGTTCCAGGCTATGCTCATGGCTAATGGAAATGACTGCACTATTACACTCTACCTTATGATCTCTCCACCAACAGAAATGAAGCCAGGAGGAACAGAACACCCATTATTTCATATATAGAGACATGGGAAGCAAAGAAAATTAGAGACTAACCCTATGCAGACAGTCAGTGTTTCTGTGTTTTCAAAAACGTTCTCCCCAGCCCTTTGTTTCGCGGCAGCCCCTGAGCTGGACCGTTCCCACAGACCCCGCGGTCCCCAGAGCTGTCAGGCTGCCGGCGGCTCAGAGCAGCTGCTCTGAACGAGCACATTTCTTCTCACTAATTCATTAAAACCAAAGCCACATTTCCCCTGTGCTGGGTACTGGATGTTTCTGAAAAATCCTGACTTCTTCTAGGGCCAAGCACAAGCCAGAGTGGCAGGAAGGAAGAAAGGATATTGCCCACGATGAAAGGAGGAAAAAGGCACCAGGGCAGCAGTCGGACTCTGATGCCACACGTCTCCAGGGACTAAAGCTTTTCTGCATCTGCAAGATAAATCCACCTTTCTCCTCCCATTCCCACAGCAGCACAGAACAACTCCCCTATTAGCAGTGCTGGATGCTGGTAAAGGTCTTCCTTTTCTTCCTCATGTAAGGCATTTCCCACCCCTTCATTTCAGAAATTACCAAAACAGACATTTAAATGTTCAAGAGTAATCTGAAGAGTATTCATGCCTTGGGCATTTTTATGCTCTACAAGGAGAGAAACAAAAAGGCCTCATTTAATACCTCCCTACAGCATTCTGTGTGCCTGCTCTTCCCTTGTGAGTCTCCTAAGGCAAACTCTCAGCGGTGCAAGGCTCCTGCACTGCCCTTTCCCTCTGTAAGAGCAAAATGGGCTTTTTAAGCAAACCTCACTGGCTGACTGGAACAGGTGATGGGAATCCTTTAAAGGAGAGAAAAATCATTTGTAACTAATAAAAAGAGAAGAAAGCTCTGATTCCGTAGTTTTATTAAGCGCCCACGGGAGTCATTTGGACGGCAGGCACATCTGCCACTCCGTGTGCTTGGGTGGCTTCCTCGGTGTCCCAGCACTGGAGCTGCAGGATGGAGAGAATAAAATGGCTCTGTGCACCTGCACCCTCTGTCTCCAGGGCTGCCAAGAAGCTGGGGGGTGTGTGTGTCTGCCTGCTCTGTGGGGGGGTTATGAATGGTGCATCAGTCCCAGAGCCTGATGGGCCAGGTTCGGTACCAAGCTTGCCTTCTGCTTTGGATTTTGAGATCTAGCTTTACAAAACCAGCAGAAGACTTTATCTTCTCCAACAGACAGACCACATACAGCAACCATTCAATGCTTTAACAAAGGTTTTAGCTAGATCAGAGTCGGACCTGCAAAACCATCCTCAGGGCTTTACTTTTATTCCTTGACAAACCCTCACTTACAGTAACTGTCTGATGCTTAGCCTAGTGAAGAAAAATCCCAATATACTGAGGCTTACCATGTACCTCAATCTCTTGCTGTAAAATTTTCATGTGAAGAACTCTAACTAGGAAGGGATGCCCAGGGCACAGTTGGCCAAAGCTGGGTGTGCTGTGTGGCACTTGGAGACAGCAGCTCTCCTGGAAGGCAGGGAAAGAACTGCCGTCTCAGGACAGCAGCTCACTCCCCAACTCCCCTCTCCAGCTGTGATGACCACCTTTCTTCCTCCCTTACTGTCAAAAAAAACCAAGAAGGGAGAGGTGACGAGCTGGAAAGTCATGACACTGACTCAAGAGTGAGAATTCAAAGCACCCCGTCACACTCCAAAGCACTGATATGGTTACTCCCTGTGTGCAGGGAATTAGGATTTGGTCTCTGATCCAGCTACAAGCAAAGGAAGCAGAGGAAGAGATGTGCTTTCTGCAGACACCCCAGGTATTGCTCCTTTTCTGTATTAATTGGCAAGTACAAGGTACAGAAACATCCAGGGCTAAGAGTAAATACTGGAATCTGGGCGTATCTGGATGTGATCTAAGGGAGGCTTTGCTATGATGTGGCCAATGCAGCTGTTTGCTTGAGAGTTAAAAGGAAGGGATATTTCTTCCTATGGAGGAGGACCAGGAAGCTCAGTCTGGACTTGACTCAGATCTCCCTCCTTTCTCATATGCATTTCTCTCCACAAAGGGTGGGGTGGGCTTGAATATTCTCCAAATGTGACTTCCCTTTCCTCCACAAGTAGGTTACAGAGAAAAAGTCCCTGCAGCCTTCTACAGATACACAACATCCTGGAGCTCCAGGTTTCAACCCATTTCTTTGCTTCTCTGCATCAATTTTGTCTGTCCACAACCTGCCCCAAAGTCACTTCAAGCTGCATGTCCACAACCTGCCCTGAAGTCACTCCAAGCTGCGTGTGCCCACCTCTGCCCACACGCAGCAGCTGGTGATGCCTCCACGTTTATTTGATGACACACTATCACTGAACAGCTTTTCAGCAGCCAGCCCCACAGCAGTGCCAGAAAGTCTATTTAGTTTGGAAGTCTACAAAAGCTGGCATACACCTTTACACAGCCTGAAACACCACTGCAGTGTTTACATCCCTGCCAAAGAACCACAGAAACATTTATCACTATATGGTCAAGCTCTACGAGCCACATACCAGCACCGGCGTCCTGGAGAAGGACTGTAGCACAAACAAGCGCCCACCTCAAGTACCTCTGGGGCATTCAGCATCTTGTGGCTGCACTGAATTAGTTTCTGACCAGTAAAGAGAACATTTTCTTCAATCACGCTGTAGAAATGTTTTTCCTTACAGCCAAACTTCAGAAATATTCACCACACGATACTGAGGTTGGTTTTTCTAAGAGCAAAGGATCATAAAGGAGCCACGTGTTTAAACAAGAGGTCATTATCCACCAGCTCCGGGGCCCAGCGCAGGCTCCCAAGCACAGAGCAATTCGAAAACGGAGCTGTTAAAGTACTAACAGTAGTTTCGAGTAGTTTAAGTTTCTGTTTTACTGATTTTTCTGGCTAAGATTCATAGGTCTATCAAATTAACATCTGGATATCTTGTTGAGGGGAGTAAAGTCAATACTCTAACAGGCCACTTTCGTTCCTCTTCACTGCCGCAATCGTGCGTCTCCATCGATGCTCAACCTAACAGCAAAGGACACGAGACAATGTCCTACGGCAGATGCCGAGGCCCCTGTCTTGTACAGCACAGTCCAGCAGGTGAGACTTGAGGAACAGCAACCAGAAGGCACTGCTTCTGCTCAAGGTGCCTTAAGACCACAGCTTTCATATTAACTTACTGGTTCCTGACACAACTGTAGGAAGGGAGATTCTTCAAAGGCACAAAGCCAGCAGGATATTAAGTGAGGCTCTTACCCAAACCTTTAAACGCCTTGTAACCACACAGTTCACCTGCACCCTAGCCTGGAAGCTTCTGAGGACCAACAGAAGTAGCAAACAACACCATCTGTCATTTAAATGAATGTGCTCCATTAACTCTTTGCAGAGAAAGCTGCTTTACCCAATACCAACCTCCTCAGCTTCACCCACTCGACGCGGTAGGAAGAGAAGCTGCTTCACACCCTTCCTCCTCTCCCTCTCCTCCTCCTCCAGACAGTACATCATTTCAACACCGGTTTGTGCTGCACTCAGCGTTCCAGTGGCCAGGCTGGTCAAACCCGCAGATGGAAGGGAAGATGCCTTTCCATCCCCACCTCTGGAAAGACGCAGATGTGGTAGGAAAACCCCTGCAAACTCCCCTCATTGCCTTTGAAACCCGAGCAGAACAGATGAGCAGCACATTTGAAATTAATTACAGAAAACCCTACTGCATTGTTCTCCCCTCCCCTTCCCTTTCTCCCCCGACCCCCTCCTCACAGAGCTTTCACTGAGACCTCTGTGCCGTGTATATTTTCCTACAGTCGCCGGGGCCAACACGGTGCAGCTGAGACATTCGCAGGAGTCAAGGAAAGTGCAGAGCCAGGTTAGTGCACAGGGGTACAATAGCTCCTTAAGAGCGAGCGTCTCCCCCGCCGCCGCCCCCCTCTTCCCAAACCTTCCCTCTCTAATGAACCTTTGGTGTCTGTCCACGAAAAACAAACATCAATCAGGCAACAGGCTGTTCCTTTTCCCCCGTTGCTAGTCTGAAATAACAGTCATCCCCCGCTGGGCTGGGAACGCCACTTCCCTCTCCAGCACACATACGGGATAATAAGGGGGAGGCGAAGGAGGGAGGAAAACCCGCTCCGAGGTGCCAGAATACACAGCGAGCCGTGCCTTTTGGAGCCAGAGAAAACTTGGGAACACAACAGCTTTTGATTCCTCCTGCCCCACTGGGCACGTTAATTATTTAATAGTTGGCTTGTGAATTGATGGCGGTGGTAGGAACAGGGTGGAAGGGAAATCAGACTTCCCCACCCCCCGCCCCAGTCCCTTCCTTGAGCTGGCAGGGTTGTGTGTGCATGCACACACGTGTGTGTGTGTGTGTGTGTGTGTGTGTGTACATGTGTGAGGCTCCAGGCGTGCCTGGGAGCCCGCTCTGAGCTGCGTCCTCCCTCCACCCTTCTCACAAGCCCATCCTTGCTGGCTTGTGACCACGGCTAACAGACAGCATGGGACGGCATCTGGATCAAATGAGCCCTGAGGCAAAGAAAGGCACCCTGTCTGCTCTGCGCTCCAGGCTGATATTCTTCACAAATTAGGACTGGGGGAAGGGCACTTTGGAGCTTGGGTTGGATTTCAAGGCGCTGCAAATCAAACAGAGATCCGCTTGTGATTTGCAACCGGGGCTCTCTAGGTGTCTGAAGCAACACTTTGGGAGGAACATGGGGAAAAGGAGAATGTAACTACATCTCATTTGGATGGAGAGGACTCGCAGATGTTAGGAATATTTTTGATCAACAGCTTTCCTGGCACTGCCTCTGGTGGAATCCACAACCTTGACGGCTAGCTGAGTAAGAAAGCGCTGGCAAGCTCCTGTCTGCATGCAGGCAATTTGCACTGCTGCCAGTCAATATTTCAGTGAAAACAAATTTGCAGGGATCATATTAAAAGAGAGGGGAAAAGGGAAAATAAAACAAAAGAAACCCCAGCCTTCCCTTTTAAGACAAACTCTGACATGGCCCGATGGGAAAGACCCTCCCAAATCCTAAGGTAGTCTTTGTTTCAAATGAGCAGGCTGCGATGGGAGCCCCGCGGTGCGCGCGCGGAGGCCAGCCCGCCGGCGGCAACAGAAGCAGGCTCAGCACGAGGTGGCTTTACACGGGGACACCTGGGTGGTGTGTTTAGTGCAGGCCTGCAGGAAACGATGCAGAAAGAGGTTTAGAGTTGTGTCCATTTGGAAATGGAACAGGAACAGGTCCGAGCCAGAAACCCGGACCCAGCCCTCTTCAACGCTGGGAGGCGAGGGGAAGGGATGGCAGGGAAGGAGAGGCTCTGCAGCAATGCTTTCAAATTTGGGTCTGGGTGTAGCCATGCTGGACTTAGTTTAAAACAGAGGTGTTCTTGGGGGAGACAGCAAGTGGTGTAGCCCAGGCAGCAGTTCTCACTGGATCAGTCTTGAGATGACTGACACGGGCTCTCAAGGACATCTAAGCTCCTCTCTCCTCCATTTCGAGTAGCTTCAGAGTAGTCTCTGAATTACTCCCAGCTCCATGACTTGCAAAAGGGTGCCCTGTGCTCACTGCTGCTGGAGTCAGGACCCTTTCTTCCCTGGACTCAGGATGAAGCTTGGCACTTGAGGGTGCCCTCAGACCTCTGCATAAGGCTGCTTACAGCAAGTACTGCTGGAACGACAGAAAGGGTCCAGAGCCTGGCCTGTAACACAAAAATGTTTCAAGCCAAAAGGTACAATATGCTCAGAATATTTGTATGAAATTATCTGCTCCACTTTGGTTACTAAATTGATCAGCACAGAATGAAACATGACATATTCAAGTTGTTGATTTCAGGTTTCTAGCTCAGTTTCAATAATAAAAATAATTACAATGGTCATTATTGCATAAATATTTAATGCTTATCCCGGAGATATCCTCCTCCAGGCATTAGGCCTGTGTTAAATCAGGTTGTCTCTGCAGAGATTGCACTGTGAGTGTGCCTCACTGCCCTGAGAAGGCCAGCCATGTAGGAAAGCAACTGGCTGGGGACTGCTTTGCTGCTTGGAAGCCAAATCACATAGTACTGAGCAAATTAAAATGTTAGCTGCGCCATCCAACAAGGCTGGCCCTCTTCTGCCTCCCTGCTCTGTGGATAGCTTTCCAGGGAGCAGACTTTGCTTTTGCAGTTTAGCATTCAAGAAACACTGCAATTTGATGTGGGTTTGCAAACTCCAATGTGATGATCATCTTTCATGATGCTGCCTTGTCCTACACTTCCCAAACCATCACAGGGAGTCATGAGCCCGAAGGGACAAACTCTTCTTCCACGGGTTTCCTGCCATGAGACAGGGAGTGTTCAGGAGACAGATTTCTCTCCATACTGGATATGGAAATACAGAACGAGCTGAGCAGACACCAGCAGCAGATGCAGGTTCATAGACGTCTGCTTATTACCAAACCTCACTCCAGCTGAGACTTAAATAGCCTCCTTTATGCAAAACGGGAGAGGGAGCGGAATTGAAGGAAACTGGCAATTACACAATTTTATTTCCCTCCTAGCCCATTCCCTTTCCATCAGGTGGCTCTGAGCTCGCGCACCAGAGGCGCTTGTGAGCGCTGAGTTAAGCACAAAGCCAGCTTGGTACTTTCCTTTCACTGGGAGGAAGTCTCCACGTGCTTTCCTGCATGCAGGGGCCAAGCACAGTGAACACATTATTTTGTATTATTTTGAAAGCACTAGGAGTGCCTGAGAAACAGGGATTTCCAGGCTGCACCATCCCTCTTTTCCATGGCAGGATGGTGCTTGGAACCAGAAGGCAGGGTCTCAGTTTAACCCCTGCACTGGCAGTTACCTGTATGGACTGACCCATCTGCAATCTTCTTTCTCACCTTTCTAAAAAAAAAAACCACCAAATCATCTCCTTTCTTTCCAAAGTCTCCACCCAAACTCCAGAGGCTTGACTAGCAAAGAACACACCATCTCACTTGGGCACAACCAGGCTTTCCCGCTCACCTTGCTCACCAGAATGTATCTCCAAGAGGCAAGAAGTTAATGTCCATTTCATTGGAGAGAGATCTAAAGGTCTGATGATTCCCTTATGGATAAGCCGTAAAGAATTTATTAGTGATGAAACCAATATGTTTCTTCAGAAACTTAATAGGTTCCATAAAAATTACTTCAATAACTTTTAAAATTTAATGGTGAACGAGACCCTTTCTATAGGCTTTTTGAACTGTCCGACAGAATCCCACAGTGGGGATATAATTCTGCAATAAATTTTGCAGGATGATTAAAAAAAATACAGAAAGCTTTTAATTTCCTATTACCTCCTGTAAGACTTTGCCATCAATTTAAAGCAAATAAATGAACTAAAAGCACTGCAGTCACTTTTCTGTCCCAGCAATTTACAAGAAAATATTTACTGTTTGGAGAAAAACCCAACAAACTAGAACAAGCATCCTTTTCAGAAACACAGACAGGCAAACACCAAGCCCTGCTCTCTTATACATTGGTGTAAACCCAAATAAATCCAGGGAAGTCAATGGAGTCAGTATGGCTTTACCTGCCTGAACCGAGCCCGGGAGCGCGGGCCAAGCGCACAGAGCAGCAGCAGTGGAAGGAAAGCCTCATGCTGTGTGTCCCTGGGCAGCTTGGCAGCAGCATTAACAGGCTCCACAGGGAACTGTGTTCAGCCCTTGTTAGCAGGAAGGATGGTCAGTGAAGCAGGGAGATGAGAGCGGTGGCGAACACACGCGTGCACGGCTTGTGCAGGAATTAAGGGAGAAAAGGGCAGGAGCACGGTGGGCTGAGAGCCAGCTCTGAACCTGGTTGTCCACCTCCTCCTCCCAGGGGACAGGAGGTGTGTCTCACATCACCTACAGCAGCAATGTCACATGAATCTAATACAAAAAATAAAATAAAATACACAAACACAGCATGAACTACTGCTGCTTGCCACGCGGGCTGATTAGGCCAACAGGGCCCTGCTTATCGGCCACGTCCCAGGGGCAGGAGGACAGCCTCTGTCTCTGGGGTGGTGAAAGGAGAGGGAGAAGCAGGGAGATGCTGACAGCATCCTCCTTCCCTGAGGTCTCTGCTGCCAGACTGAGGCCTCAGTGGGACTCACAGACCTGCCAGCATTGCACACAAAAGAGTAACCAGATCCATTTGCAATTAAACAGCACACCCTGGTCTCATTGATCACTCCCATCGATTGCCCAGAAGGAAACACAAACCGACCTGGGATCAGATCCAGCTCCCTCCTGCACCAGGCTCCTCACCCCCCACCGCCTCATCAAATTACTTGTCGATCCTCAGGCTGCCCTGTTTTATGGGGGTGACCCACACGGGGTGGGGGGTTGCTGTGCCTGAGAGTCCCTTGTGGGTTGTTACACAGCATAGGAGAGCTGTCCCTCCGTCCCTGTCACACGGCCTCGCGGAGACACAGCGCACGGAAGGGAGACCCTGGCACAACTGCACAAGCTGGGGCACTGACTTCTAGCATGGGGAGGAGGAGAAGGAGGGACTCTCCATGAGGAACAACCCTGATTGAAACGGGGACACTCAGACCTGGTCCAGAGGTCCAGGCATCTCCCCTCGACCCGCAACTCCAGCGCTCCTCCGTACCATGAGGGAATCGGGTTTACAGCCGGTGTTTAATTTTCTGAGAAACGGAAGCTGCACGGAATCTTACATGAACAAAAGGTGTCTCTGTGGTATTTTAAAAGCAGAATCGAGAAGAGCTGATGGCTTTGTGGGGTTGCAATTTCTGTTCTTAACGTCAGGACCCTACAGCATCCCTCTGGTGCTGAGATACAGCCTGGACAGGTCTGGCAATCGGGGACAACAGCAGGAAACAGCACCAGGACCAAGTTATCCCTTCAGCTCTCGCTACTCCAACGGGTAAGCCAGCTATAAACAAGGAGCAAAGAGATGGCACCTTTCAGCTACCCCTTAGAAGTCTGGGCAATGAAACCACTATGTCCATTTGGAAGAAATCCTCCCCTCACCCTTGATTTACAGTTTGATAGTCGTTTTATCTACTTCCCCATGAACCAAGAAAAGCTACAACACGCCTGCTCAATCAATATGAGTTTGTGCTGGCGCACGCAGGATCTATATTATTTTGCCTTTATAGTTTGTTTTAAATAAAAAGTATAATTAAAGAAAATAAACCACCCACTTCATAACATTTATACAACGAAGACTTTATTTATTTTATTTACGTTTTGGTGGGCAAGGCACAGCGTGCAGTTTGCTTTTCATGATACTTAACAAAGCCGCATTTGAAATTTAAAATCTTTAAGGAAATGAACAAATTCTGTGGAGGAAGGGCAGTTGAGCAAAGAGACTTCTTACATTACCCTAGGTAATTGTGCATATATATGTTTCAGCGTGCCTGCCTCTACTCCAAAAACATATCCACGACTTGGATGCTTTAAATCAAAAAGCAATTTCAGTCTGTAATACTCAAATAAATAATTAAACATGTTTTATCTCCTACAGCATTGCTTCTATTCATTCTAATCCCACTGACAGGAATGCAGCAACATACCCCACATCCTTAAAATAACAAAACAAAACACAAGACACCAACCAGAAGGCCTGGAAATGTTTATAATTCAACTTTTCAACTCTCTTGGCTGCAGCCTGAAGCTACAAAGAAAGCTCTATGCCGGCTCGCTCGAGGGAGAGAAGCCGGGAGATGGCTGTGCAAACCATGCAGGGAACGGTGCAAGCAAAGCCTGCCCACTTGCAAGAGGCAGCTCTAACGTTGGGAAGCATACAACACTCAATTTGTGTTGAAGTTAATAAATTATCCACTTTTGCAGGCTAACTGAGTTTTATGGAGTTAACTGGACAGAGTGGTTGAGGTGAATGGTCTCTCCGGCTTGTCCATCGTATTTTCGCAGACAGCTGCTATGGATATGGATGGCTATATCCCAAACTACCAATAAATCCATAACACAGAGCTAAGAGGGGAGACAGGGAGTACATTCCCATTCCCAAAGAGAAGGATGAAAGCCTTTCAGAGCCTGCAAACCCAGAAACCTGCAAGGAGACTGGGAGATGGCACTTGCACTGTTTTCTGGCTTTGGTTTTGTTTTCAAATGGGGCTAACTGGCTGCGACGTGGCTGATTATCTCGGCTACCAACACTGTTTGAAAATCAAAACCCTTCTCCTTCCCAGGCCATGGTATAACTACATATATGCACATGCAAGAAAGCTAGCATACTCATCCAGGCAGTGACAAAATCAGACAGAACTTTTCAAGAAGAGGATACTGGGATGGGCTCACACGCTGCATTTAGCAGCATTTCAGGGTATCCAGTATCGCTAACCCCCCTTGAGCATTTACAAACCACTGTCTTTAAGATCAGGTTTAAACCAAAGTATTTGGACTTCTTTTTGACTACCTGGTGGTGTTGAAACACACAGGCATCAGTTACAAGATTTTCTTTGTGGCCATGGAGTCTTAGGTCTTGCTTAAAAACGGGTATTAAAGCTTAGCTCCTTGTGCAATAGTTTTGGCTTCATGAAAAACACCTAATACTGTAGGGTTGTGATAGACCGAGATGCAACATGGGGAGTAAGGCAGCTGCAGAGCATCCTGAGCACTGTGTAAATCATGGCAATGGCTGCTATCTAAATAAAAACATTACTTATTGTACTTATTATTACAGATGCTGCTGTGGAAGTTTTTGCATGTCTGTAATTAGGGTGGACTCTGTCAATGATCATCCCCCTCCAGTTCACTGCAGGCAAACACGCACAAGATGATGACCTCATAAAAATGTAACCAGAACCTGGGGATAAAACAGATCAAGAGACAGGATGCACCTCTGCTTTCCTGCATCTCAGACCCTGCTGCAGACCCCATGCAGGAAACTGGGAAAATTTACAGTATCTCTCCTAACCTCCCCCCATGTAAAACACGGCTAACTGCCTGCCCGGGCGCTGTGAGACTTGTTTGCTCCGTGTCTCTGCAGACCTTCTTGTGATGGAAAACCCAACCTCCTGCCACAGTAAGGAGAAGCCCTGAAGGAGAGCTGGACTGGATTACAGGAGGTACTGTCCCAGCCCAGACCCTGATGACTGGAGAGCAAGAGGATCAGGGGACAGGACACCAGGGGTGAGCACAGGTGACACTGGGCTCGAGTCCCCTGTCAGCGCTGAGCAACCGTTAAGCTGTGCTGCTGCTGCTGCAAACCTGGGCCAAGCACAGTGTTTTGAGCTCAGCTGCATTATGGTTGTTTTCTACTCCACTGGGCGCTCCCAGGTTCCTCCTGGAGAGCTGACTTGCTGCCCTCCTGTCCTGCCCCTGCCCTGCTGCCCCTCCTTTCCCCTCTCACCCCATCTCAGAGTAATAACCATCCGTTTTTAACAGCATGTCCTACTCTGGAGGTTTTGTAGTGCCAGCTTTTAAAATGATTTAGTGTGACAGTTTAGTGCTGAATTAAAAAAAAGGGGGGAAAAAAAAGGAGGAGAAGAAGCAGAAAGAAAAAGGAGAGACAGTCCCCCTAAGGCAACAACATTACGGAGCAGTGATCTCAGAGGAACAAGGGTTCTTCTCTGGTTCAGATGTGCTTGTCAGGGCTCAGTGTCGTCTCTGAACAAGAAATCTCTCTTGCTGGCCCAAGGCACAGTTTTGTGGTCAAGAGGACAGAAAATAAAGGGAGAGAACTTCAAAGAACCATAAGCTGCATTAGCCCACTGGGGCGGGTGGCTGCGGCGCATCCCATGGCTGACAATTACGACCTGCACACTGAGAAAGCTTGCCTCCCTCTTGTCAGAGGGATAAGACACAGGCTGTGAGCTTTAGAGCTTTGAGGATGTGTACAGTTCATGATGAAAGATAGCACTTCAAAGCCCTCTGCCTGGAAACCCAGGGAGAAGCAAGAGCAGAGGGTAAGCAATCTATTTTTCCTGGGGGGGTGCATATGCAGGGGAAAGGATAAGACTTATTTTCACTGTCATTTATTATTGCCATGAAAATGAAGCCCTGCACTGTTTATGGAATCTCTCATTAAAAGGATCTCTTGATAAATCGCTTGATAAACATTCATTAATTAAGTCTCTCAGCGCACTTGGCTGACAAGCATTAGCCTTCATTTTGCAGGAGGGGGAAATTGAGGCATGGAGCTCAGCGAGCATTCGGCTGGCCCGAGGCAGAGCTGGGTCACAGCCAGTAGCTCAGTGCCACCAGACAGCTGGATTACACTGCTCCCTCCATGGCCAGCTTCATTTTGATCCCAAGACAGGAGCAATGTACTTGGCTTCCCCCCGCTGCCACCCAGCATGCCTGGGGCTGCGGGGCAGATGTGGCTGTGCCGGTCTGGCTTCTCCGTAGGCATCTCGGTTGATGCCCCCGAGGGCTCCCAGACACCCCTTCCATCTCACAGGTAGCACCTCCACCCACTACAAGGTTACTGTGGTGGAAATGGCACCATTTCTGCCGCTTTCCCTGACGTACAGTCGGTCTGGAGTGGGTCCAGTGAGACCCATCAGGGAAGCCCACTGCAGGAGAGAGCCAGCCGCAAGAACACAACACTCGAGTCCTTCAAATACAAACCAGCCCACCCCACATGCACTTAAAAACATCATCACAGCAGGCAGGCAAAGGTGCTTCCAGGGATTCCTTTCACCTCCTCAGACCCACAACACATCTGCTCTCCCATCAATCACCGTCACTCCCTCTGCCTCAGCCACCCACTTGGGTGGAGGGACGGATGCGGCTGTCGCCTATGGCTCCCCTGCCCTGCCCGGCACTTGCCCTTCAGAGAAAGCAAAGGACTGGCTGGGAGATTCCTGTGAGAAAGGAGCTGCTCGAGAGAGCAAACAGACCTTTATTATTTGTTTATCGATTTATTCACCAGGAGGATGTAACACCCGGCTCTTGGCAGCAAATGCCCTTGTAACTCTGCTGCGGCGACAAGTTGGCTAAACAAACGCTTTTCTGCGTCAGAAAACAAAGACCTGTCAGCACAGCGGATCAGAGATCCTCTGCTTTTATTTTTAATTATTATTTCCTTACAGAGAAGATTTAATCTCCCTTCTCCGGGCAGCTCCAAGCGCCCCATTCAGCCTACTTCACAGCTGTGACTCCCGAGGTCACCCCGGGTCAGGACACCTCTCTCTGCTGCATAATAGCGACCGGTCCCCGAAGTGGACATCTCCGCTGTGCATCTGTTGTTGCAGATGAACTGGTGTCAAAAGGAGGAGCACGGCCACCGCTGCGGCCCCGGCAGGGAGGGGGCAAAGGCAAACGTTACCCAGAGAGCCCCAGACAAAAGAGGCTGCTCCTCAGGCCCTTTGTGGAGCTCGGAGAGACGGTCAAAGGTCACCTTTTACAGCTGTTGCAGACCCGAATAAGCAAAACCCGTCTATCTTGATACTTAATTGCATTGCTAAGCTGTTGATCAACCAGGAGGGCAGAAAACAAACACGCTGGGCCGAACACATCCCCAGGGAAGGTTTGTGGGAACAGGGGGAGTTGCACCAGACAATGAATCCACTTCGCTGTGTTTTAAAAGCTTGGTTACCTTCAATAAAAGCTGCAGCATGGACGCTACAGATTTGCTAGTTAATATCTCTCCAAAAAGGCCACGAGTGTTTACAAAAGAAGGGCACAGCGCAAATGCCCACGGGAGAGGATGAGCACGTGCCGTGCCACGCGTGTGCCCATCAGGAGACCGTGTTGAGCTAATCCCTCCTCGCACCGCCACCGAGGCTCCAGCCCAGGAGAACAGGGGCCTTAAATCAACGCTCTTATCTCACAAAAGGAATTTAAGCCCAACGCTTTGAAAGTCACTTTCTCCCAGCCATATGGCATCACCGAGCCCCTCGCACGGAGCGGCGTTCATTTGCATGTGCAAGAGACAGATCTGGCTCTTGCCTCGCGCGTGCGGTAACAGGGCGAAGGGTGGAACTCGGTGGTGCTGTTTGGGTTTCTGCACATCCTCTCGCTGAAACGAGTCTCTCATCTCTCAACACAAGTGCCAAACGCTGAGGTAGCCCCAGCAGAGCTTGCCCGTGACCATGGCCCGCGCGGATCAGCACGGTACCACCAGTACAGGGCCAGGCTAGAAGACAAGTCAGACACAAAAATCATGATCTGAACCCTGATCTTCCCAAAGCTGGCAACGTCTACACCCACAGCACACCAAACAGGAACAGACACAGGGATATAAACAGCCGTGAACACAGACTTCACGCCAGCAGAACTCACAGCCATTCGCACATTTAGCTTCCTGATAGGGAGGTATTTTGAAAACTCATGTTGCTGAGCTGCTCTGTGATATGAAGGGGTGGGGGGAGAGCTCAGGCTTCCGCACGAGGAGGAGCCAAGAAAGCTGCTAACGCTTCCACATAAGCCTCTCCAGCAGATCTCTATGCCATGCATTTCTGCAGGATGGCAAGACTTTTGTTTTGCTGAGGCAGTGCCGTATGGGCAATCTGGTTCACCTTACCAGCGAGCCAAGGCTGAGAGAAATGTTCTTCCCCACCATTTGTTTAAACTTCTCTCCTCCCCCCAGATAAAGCTGCATACTTTTGTAAAAAATATCTGCAAATGTAATAACATAATGGGCTTGTCATCGGTTTCTGAATTTGGAACTGAAAATCTGCAAAGCTTGGAAAGAAAGAGAATTCCTAATGCTCACCACTGCTGAAGAGCCCAGCTATAAACTGGGCCTGGATCCAGGTGATGGAGCACACCACCACCAACACGCCTTTCCATGGCCAGCACCAACCCCTATACAACTGCAAATAATTCCTTTTTCTTGGCCCTCTTGAAATAATACAAGAAGGATATTTCATCACTTCTTATTAATGGGTCTCATCACCCCTCTTCAGGGTATTTGCAGGTCTCCAGCATTCACTACTGCTCCAAACTGATCCTACCCTGCTGCTCCATGTCGGAGCGCTGCAGAGCAGCCACAGGTCCTGCCAACTCCTTAGAGCTCCACCACCAGCCTCGGTATGACCACGTGCAGCCGCTCCTCACGTAATGCTTTCCATCACGTACCACACTTGGCTGTCTCTTCAGTGTCTTTGCTCAGTCCCCATCTCAGGTTACTGTTACCTGGGAACACGTAACATTGGAGTAGCCCTCTTGTTGTGCCAAGCCCTGAGGAGGGCCTGGAGTATTTACAGATACATCACTGTGCCTCCCAAGGGGACCCAGAAGCGGCGCAGTCTCTTAGCAACACCCAGTGCGCATCACAGGTAACTCAATTAATGGTAATTGTGGGCGCTGCGAACCGCAGCCCTACAGCACGCCCAGCACCTTCCACCTCGCTCCGGAGAGCCGGGACGTACAGACACGCACTACCAGCAGAGAGGAGCACCCTTGGAAGGAGAGTATGAATAATCCTGAAATACTGATTTGGTTAAAAGAAATGTGGATTTGATTGTATTAGAGGGAAAAGCATATTCCCTACAGAAAAGGCTGACTCCTCCTTCGTCAGTAATCCCTCTCCCTGGGACATGTGTTACAAATCCGACTGGTAGGGAAGAAGTCCCACCCCACACCGAGACAATGCAGCTCTAAATTTTAACTTCATCATCTCGAGCCTGTAAAGCTGATCTTTATGACAACGTGTGTGGCAAAATTAAAGGCACTGGGCATAACTGATGTCCTGATCTTCACACAGCACAGATTCACAACTCCAAGATAAGGAAAGCATTTCTCCAGATCACTTACCTTTATTTGCTGCAGGGGAGAACAGCTTCTCAGAGCCTACAGAAGCCTGAAAAAGAAAGAGAAAAAGAGGGTGAGGAATACTAAAGGAGAATTTAGGAAGGCTTGCTCACAAAAACACAGCTCATAAAATAAGTCGGTTATCTGTAGACCTGCAATTACACATTGCACCTGGAGGGTGCAATGTTGTGCCATTAAAGGATAAGCATGCATCCTAAGAAGATGAAAGCAAAGCGTATACAAGTACTGTCCTGATCTCACCCAACTATATCCTCCTGTCTCATTTATTTAGGCAGCCATGCAATGCACAGCTATTTTATCCATGATTCCTCATATAAAATTAAAAAAAAACAACCAGTGAAACTGCTATCAAGCTGAAGGAAAAGAAAAAACCAAAACAAAACACATTTCAAAGCCTCTCTCATTGAAAATAAGCTCATTTCTTGCTGAACATGCAAAATGTAATTTGTGTATTGGAAACACAAGTTGCAACTGAACACATCTGTATGAAAGAGGGTGTTATTTAATATTATGCCAAATGATAGGTACATGCTGCTATGCACTTAGTTGAGTATGAAATAAAATGACTTCCTCTTGGAAGAAGCCTGTCTCCTTGCAAACTGGGTTGCACTATGCTGTTTGAACTCCACGGCAGTGTATTTGTGCTCCTCACAGCTCTGGGAAATAGTTAAAGAAATCCAATTAACCTAAACCTTGTAAACAGCTTCATGATAATCAGGGTCACTGGGTTACAGACAAGATGATAATGACAGACAGGGAAAAAAAGTCCATTCATCGTAAATAAAGCTTTTATGAGTTAATTTGATTGCTTCCTTCCCTCCCCCCACTGATATCAAACAGTCAACCTATTTCAGCTATCTGATAAAATAGCAAGTACCCTCTACAGAATCAAAGCTGGTCTGGGAGCAGGAGCACGAGCAACATTACTACCACCTTCAAGATAGCTGAAAATATCATCAACGTTCTGGCACTGACTGCTGCACGAATAAAATGGGGTGAAGTACAAAGCTGAAGAGCAAAAGACACTGAAAGTGAAAAAAAAAAGCCTCTCTCCCCTGGCTCTGATTTAAAAACAAATGAATTAATTCAACACATGGCTGAACTAAGTTGATTTCCTTTTTGATTTCATTGATTTTATTCTAAGGTGCCTTGGGAGATCTGCATGATAAAGAACACTATGAATTGTACTACATTGTTAAATGTACATATTTTAAATGACGACTCAGAAGGAAAAAAAACAAATAGTAAAATGCAAGAAGATCTGCATGTGATATAGTAAGAAGCAAGAAGGAGTGATCTATTAATGTTATTTCTAAGGAAAGTGGCACGGCAAGCACTGAATGTCTTACTTAATGCAAATGCATAAAAAAGAGAGGGAAAACAACATGAAAAATAGGTTGAGGCTGAGACACATAGGAAAAAAATTCTGAATCATGTCCACGACAAAGCTGCACGTGTAGCTGTGGCATGTATGATCGTTACACAGCTCAGCAAAAGGATCCTAAAATCTTAGGGAAAATCAGTTACCTGCACGATCCCTTCACTGCATGGATTAAAGAGAGGAAGAACCAGGATTAAACAAGGTTTTTGCCTAGGCTGGTTTGCAAAGAAAGTGTAACAGTGTCACACAACAGCAACAACAGTGGTGCATAAAACGTTTGACAGCCAACTCCGAATTTACAACCCATTGTTAGGAGATTTTTCACTTATAATCAACACAGAGTCACCGTGGATGCAGAAGACATCTGCAGGCTCTGGGAACTCACCATACTAACAGCTTACACAAAGCCAGGACCTAACCTCAAAGCACTCTGTAAGCACTAGGACACGTGGCAGGTGGATAAATAAGATTCCCCCATTTTACAGGCAGTGAAACCTTGGTGTGGCTGGCACCAAAGCCCAAGCAGTGAATCGGCAGCTGAGCCATCAGTTCCAAGCGTGGGTTTCTGATGTGGGCTGTGGACCCCATTTGCTGTCAGCCTGCTCAGGAGAGCTGCCTGGCCCTGGGGTGCTGTCTGGAGATAGCTCCCGGCTGCAGGGCCTGCTCCGGCAGCAGCGGCCACCCCAGCTGGGAGAACCTTTAGGCTTCATCTTGTCCGGGAAATTGGGTGACGCTGCTTTACGGCAACCACCAGCTCAGTCCCTTCAGTGCAGCTCAGTACCAAGGATTTAATACAGACTGGCACTGTTTAATCATGAGCTACAGATCTCAGAGGTACAGGTCCAGACTACAGAAAAATAATGTTCAAGGAAGTCAAGCAAGAAAATACACTTTTAAGAGAAAGACAGATTACTGCTCAGTCTCCCGGTATCAGTATGTGGCACCACCTTCGACAATCAGAGTCAACATTTACAGAGCAGCGTTTTCAACACCACAGCCACAGTTTACAGACACAAACCTTCACACCTAGGGTTTACAGCAACTTTTGCTCTCACTTCTGGTGATTTCTAGCTCCAGATCTGAGCAGTTTTTGGCAAGAGCACTGTTCTGAAACAGTGAACGCCTGTGCTATGGGATATTCTGCAAACTGCTGTAAAGGCAGGAGGGAAGCTGGGGGAGGAAGAGCCTGAATACATCATTCAATTCCATCAGTCACCCTTTAAAGGAAACATACAATATAACCTATGTGTCTGAGGGAGCCCACTAATGAGTGAAAAAATCCAGCAAACCAATGCATCTGCTAAAATAAGTCCCCTCCCAATTTTTCTGCTGTTTCAAGCAAATCATTTGCATATGTTTAAGAAGGGAAAAAAAAAAAAAAAGTTGAATTCTTCCCTCGTGAGCAAAACCAGGCATTTGGAGCCCTTTATGTGGGTGGGTTCAAGCCATCCCAGGAAATCACACTTTTTAAATTAGAAATGAAACGAGAAGTTTCCTTTCCCGCTTTCACTGCCTCCTGCCTTTCTCCCCCTGAAGCTGGGAGGGGGCAGCCAGAGCAACTCCCCACGCTCCCCAAATCTTTCACCAGCACCCAAATCCCTTTTCTTTGCTTCTAAACAGCAGAGAGACCCTGAAGCTCACAGACAAAAGACACCTCTGCCTTCCTGGTAGGTTTGCTGCTCATCCACACCCCCCCGCACCCCAGGGAGCACCACCGCAGAGCCCAAGACTTTCGTAACAGCTGCTGTTTGCAAGTCCCACCCTCGCCCCCCAGTCACCCCCGTTGTGGTGTAGGCAGATCTATCATCTGTCCCCAAAGCGAAACACACCCCGGTGACTTCAGAGAGTCACCGGGGTGTGACTCTCTGAAGTCACCGGGGGCTCGCAGGGCTGGAAGACCCATGGCCCTTCTGATGGCACACCGAGATCTGCACCAGGCCTTGCAGGTCCCCTGGTGCTTCAGTCAACAAAGTCTGCAGTTCGCTGCCCCGGTTTGATTCTCTTTCATTTGCTACACCAGACCTGAAGGGGAAAACGTCTCCACCCAGCTCTGTGACGGTTTGAAACCAGGCTGAATACACTGCAGAGAAAAACAATGTTTTGACCCTTTTCTGCTCTGTGCAGAGCGAGCAGAGGAGTGGTGCTCCAGTCCCTCACCCTTCCTCCCCTTGAACCCAGAGCATGTAAACACCGACTCAATTTTTGGCACTAAAAGCTTAGCAAAGGCAGCAAGGTGGTTACCACAAAGGGTGTAGTACACCCTCTCCTCTGGAGGTGAACATAATGAAGTCTGTGCCTCCTTCATCCTGGTTCCCACTAACCCAAGGCAGCTGAAAGGTGCAAGAGCTTTTACAGATTAATAATTTAATGATTATATATAACAGAACAACATCATCTGACAGAGACAGCATTATAAACTGCACCAGGCCTCACAGTAATTACTTTTTCCCCTTCCTTTCTCTCTCTGGAGCCTATGAAATGGCTAACAGGGAATAAAACCCTTTCCTTATCACCAACAACAGCAGCTCTGCGGATCTTCATGCAGGCTCCCGGAGCACCGAACACCAGATCCAAGCCAAGATACTTCACGTCCCTGATCACAAGACACTGCGAAGCTGCTAATCAGGTTCACAAGGAGCAATAAGGGACCCAGTATCTGTGTTTTGTTGGGGCAAAAGCCAAGGATTCCCTCCAAAAATTAGTCCAGCTCAGTAGGCAGAAGGAGTCATCGGCAAAATAGTTTACATTTTATTTCTGGACGACTGCCTATCTTCTAGACAGCCAAAAGCCTGTCTCAAGAGAGCCTGTTTTCACACTGTTCCTGAACTTTGCAAGCACTACAAAGCTCTCAAGAAAACCCTTCTCCAGGAGATATTCTAAGCAGAAGTGTTGGTTAGGCTTAGAGAAACTTCAGCATAAAGCATGGACACCACCTGAAAATTTTTAATCAATTTTCATTCTTCCATTTGATCTGTTTCCCCTGCATTCCCCTACCACTCCCATGCCACTTGATCACTTGTCTAGCAGAGAACTTCAGAACATGTCAGTATTGCTTTACTAGTTTCCAGTTGATTCCCTAAATCATTCATCCCAGACCCCTTCAGTGTGTAACACGAGAACAGTAACTAAAACAGGAAGGCATTGTTTGGGTTGTGATCCTTCTATAGGAAATGGAAATTGATACATCTGGAAAGGTGCAAAAGGAGCCTAGAAATACAAAAACCCCACCCCCTCAAACCAAAATTCATCCTTAATACCAAGAAAGTATTCAGTGTGCTCCAGGATACAGAAGCAACCCACAGGTAACACTGTCTGCATTGTGAGGGGTTGGTTCAGGGGACCCACAGTCCTTTCACACCCAGGACTATTTTTGGAGGGAAATCACAGCTCAATTAAGAAGACAAAGGAAAAGTTAGACCTGCAAGTCAGTCATTTCACATACTATCATGGGAAAAAAAGCTGGAGTAAGAAGTACATGAGCTACCTTTTTGTGACCCCTTCTAAGAACATCCAGGGTTGTGTTACAGGGCTGGCTGGGACTGAGCACAACCCTGATGTGTACAGGATTATAAGTAAAGGGAACAGGATACACACTGAACTGCTGCACATCCACACCCTGTTTTGTCATTATCTCCCAACAGCGAAAACATTCACCTGTCCCCTTCCCTCTGAGACCCTCACATGGAATTATAGCCTGGCCTTCAAGAGGGCTCAGCACTCAGCATCCCTCCTTAGGGCACAAACCCGAGCGGAATTACTGAGCATGGAGCGCTTCCAAAAATCCAATTAGATATCTGAATGGTGACCAGGTTGTTCTGAAAAAAATCTAGTTCCAGCTCACAGTCAAGAGAACATATGAAATTCTGGCTGCTGATGTCCAGTGCAAATAAGGGTTAATAATAAATAATACTCCCCAAGCAAGACTGAACACCAGACAGATCTACGGCTTTCTAGCAACAACAATCCTAAAGCTTCTGTTGTGGCTTCTGCTACGTACAATCTAACACATCACCCTGACCAGGCAACTCACTGGAATGGCAATGCTTTAAATATCCCAGATACTTCTAGTTCCACTTTGATTCAAGACCATCTCTAGGAGGTATGGATGGGACTTCCATATCTTGCATCAAAGCTCACTCTGCTTGGTCCACTAGAAACAAAAAGCTTCTTGGATGGCACATTCACACAGTGACACCCTTGTTTGACTTCCCACCCCACACTCCTTTAGCACATGCATATTCAGTACCACTACAGTCCTGGAAAGGGCCTTTCACAATGCACTCCTCTCTTTGTCACTTTTTCTTCCAAGAACGCTCATGTCTCTCAGCAGTTTATATAACCATGACTATTTTTTGCAACAGCCCCTCTGAGAAGCTAGCACAAGTCTGGGAACAGAGAATTAAATTAGGCCACAGAGATCCTAGAAGCAGAGATCACTGGTCCCAATTTGCTGTTGAATTACACTGCATTTACATGACGGCAACCAGAGAGCAAAGCGAAGTGGATGCTGAGGAGAAGGCACCACTGTATAGGCAGTTTGATTCAGTGCAAGGAGCCAAGCCCACTGCTTCTCTGAAGTTCAACATCATGGTTTTGGTTTGGACCTTCTACTTTGGCAGCAGAGTGATAAGCTCAAAATAACACCATTCTGAATCCAGAGCATGTTCCTCATCATTTTACAACCATTTTGGGATAGATCAAACTAGTTTAGATTAAGCAGCAACTGTAATTCTTAAACATATGCTGCTGCGGTCTGTCGGCTTACTGCACAGATGTGCCCCTCGCCGCGACGGAGGGTGACCCAGTGCTCCGAAAGCAGCAGGATGCCTGACCTACAGCATGTCTGCTATCAGAGCCTCAGGGCACAGGCCTGCCAGCTCCTCTTCCCAATCCATCCCTCCAGCCCCTGGAGAGCGGCTGTAGCCCAGAGTTTTCCCCTTCCTATTCCCTCCATTAGCCATGCTTTATGATTCATCTTCCTCTGAGCGGTTGCTGTCTCCCAAAGGAGAAGATCAAACTCCCTCTCCTTCCCAGCTCAGCTCCAATAAATAAATAAATACATGCACTGAAAGAAAGAAGTTAGCGATGGAGGAGAAGGGAGGAAGCTGGGGAGTTCCTGGGCCTCACCAAGGCTGGTCATACAGCTGCAAGACATCCCTCGGCTGTTTCCAGAGACACTGACCAGACAGGAAAATTTCCAGCTGTCCCTCATTAAATCCAGCCAAAATACTTGATTAATGTTATTGTGCCTGCATGCCCAAATGTAAATTAAGAGGCACTTGGTCCATATCTCAGTATCCTCCTCCCTCAAACCTTAGCTCCCAAACTGCTACCAAAACCTACCTTAACTTTACCCTCCTGGCTATCTCCCACCCTAACCAGCACTGATTTCCCCTCACTACAGGTTTCCACACTCCCCATCCTGGCTTATTCCCACCAAGCGAGTGCCGGTTATGGTTAGCAGGAAAAGTGAAAAAGCAGATTGTGAAGTAGATATTGCTGTCTCTCACACTGGGTTGCTTTTACCTCTGCCCACAGACACCACCATCAGCTTCTGGGTAGTCCTGTCCACGAAGGACACCCAGGGGACGGTCCTCTCCTGGTGTCACTGCACCTCTCACCAAAGGTCAGAGGCAGCAACGTGTCCAAGGGCAATTGATACAGACAATTGAGAAAAACAACTGATACAGACCCAGAGAAAAACAATTCTCTATGGTACACTTAGAAAAGGGCTTTGTGGGATCTGTGTTTAAACATCTCAAACAACAGAGACCTCCTGCCTTTCCCCCAGAGCCAGTTCTCCCTCAGCAGGCAGACTTTTCTGCCTGGACTCCCACATGTAAAACCTTTCCATTACCCAGACACTGACTTAGGCAACACCAGGCTTGATTACTGATTTAGCTTTTGCTACAAATGCAGGGGGAAAACCTGCAAGCAGGGAAGGTTGGGAACACGGTGTAACATACTACTAGGGTAGTTTGTATTATTGTCATTACAGCTTGAAACTATCTAGCTAGGCTATCTATTTGGCTGGGATACGGTTTTTTATTTGCACTAAATCAAATGCAATGGCGAGTGCTCTTTGCAGAACTACCTAAAACTTCTTACAATTCAAAGGCTGCATTGTAGGAAGAGTGATGGGGGAGAGCAGGGACTGCACTGCAAATGACAGGTGGCAGACTGTTGTTTGGTACCTACCAAATTACTCTGCTGCTCCCAGGGCTGCCTTGGCATTTCATTATCCCAACTCTCTCCTGGAAGGATGCGGACATAAATTCACACCTCATGTCCTGGTTTCCGTCAAACTGAGTAAGAGTGCAAATGCTGGCACCAACTGGGAATGCCAAGCAGGGCTTGGCACGCTAGAACAAACTCTCAGCTGTGGTCTTTGCCAGCTACCTGCATTTATCATTGTAATGGCCTGCCAGACAGGACTTGGCAACCGATGGAGGAGGGCGGGAGGAGGAGGGCCAGGCTCCGCGCTGCCAAGCAATTCATTCCTGTAGCTCCTGCCATCGCTGTACCAGCAGGGCAACCTTCATTTTATTTTATCTTTTAACCAATTACGTGTCACCCAAATCCCACCTGCAGCCTTCTCCAACACAAATGGCTATAAATCACAGTTCAGAGACCGAGAGGGGTTTGTGAGACATTTGATTTCATAAAAAGGTCACTGTCTGTCTGAGAATTGCTGCAGTTCACAAACGTACTGAATAACAACCTGCACTGGCAGACAGGGAAGGAACCGCTTCCATGGTCTGTTGCGTGTTGTCAGATAATATTAGAACAATTAGGGAGGCCAACAATGGCAGAATCATTAGGATTCTGCTGAACCAAAGAGCTGATGCAAATTCAGTGAAATGTCTCCTATTTCAATTTTTGAAGAAAACATTATTGATTCAATCAAAAGGGGAAAATTGCATGAGCACGCCAGAAACATTTGACACAGCCACCCTGAGCAGGTAAGCAGAACACGTGCCTGCTCCGATCTGCCCAGGGTTTTCAGAACTTAACCCCACGCTTTGCTCTTCCTCAGACCACCGCCACGCTGAGGCCGGTTCTGCTGCTTGGGGGAAACGCTATTTTCCCATTCTTAACCCACATGCAATCACTGCACAGCACTTTGTGTGAACCACGTCACAGCAAACATCGGGGGATGCTCAAAAATCTTTTGACACCGATGCTATTCCAGCCGCCCTTTGTGTCCACCCCATTTTGCGGGTGACATGCCCAGACAGCCCTCTGACAAACCGCCTCGCATTCTCTGACAAGGATCAGCCCAAGAAACACAGGAGATACAGGGCAGATTGCTTCGTCCCCTCAGCCTGGATCATGACACACGGACATCTCTCTGATAGAAGCTCCCGGTTGTGGATGCAATGTGGCCCTTTCCAGGACTGGAAGCTTATCAGGAAGGCGGCTCTTGTCCGCTGCTATTGAAACTTGCTGTATTACCCACAGCAACCTCAAAGGAGTGCCTCTGCAGAAGGCTCTTTTGTTGTTGTTGTTTCTAATTCACTGCTCCAAAATATTTCTTGGCTGCATCCCAGGGCTGAAGCCTTATCTTCCCATCCCCCTCGGCAGACACACAGCAGCTGCGGAGGCTTATCACGGCTGCCTGTCCACTGAGTTTACAAATTAACACCCTATCGAGGCTGCACGAGGGCTGATTAATCAGAGAGAGGCAGTCTGAGGGCCTTTATCACTGTAAGCGGCTGCTGGGAGAGAAGTCACAAATCTCTCAGGAGGCCGGCGATGCCTTACAAATGAAAGAGCAGGAGGCCGGAGAGGAGGAGGGCGCAGTGGTACGGGGAAGCAGATATTTTAGAGATAGTGGTGGTGGAGGTAATGGAGCAGTGGGAGGGGGTGAGCTGCAGGCAAACACCAGTACATTATGACAGCTAAAAAAAAAAGATAATTAACAGCCTATACCTCATGATTCTAGCTTTCCCTCCCCGGGCTATAATTTAGCCTATTGCTCCTTTGCTCCAGAGGACAATAAACATTTATTATGTTAAACACATAACTGTGCTGCACAAAAGCACTGTTCTTTCCCGGGTCCACTCCTTTCACAGCTGTGCGATCCAGGAGGATGGGGTTTCTGAAGCGGGTTCCCCTTTTATGCAGAAAACAACTTGGTTTGGACACAAAACGCATCCCTGCCTTCACCCAAAGCGGCAGTGTGATGGGTGCATTCATACCGAACATGAAGGTGAATCCCAAGAGACTGAGAGCTCTTAGATGGGTCCGCTGGCCCAGTGGCATCTGATGCCCGGGGTGAGGATGTGCCTGGGTGCAGGAGCATTGGCAGTCTGCAACAGCTCCTGCTTCAACTGCAGAGATCGTACGGTTCAGGCCTCACCACCTGAGACATATCTACTCTTTTTATTCAGCAGCCTCACTAAGAGGTTTACTGGAAAATATTCAATCCCAGCAGAATGATGTGCAGGAGAGATTCGTATTACAGGATGCTTATTGCAGTTGTGTGAGTCGTGCTGGAGCAGCACCGGCCCTGCCCTCTCTGAGCACTTCATCCACTGTAATCACACGGTGATTTCAGAGATTTGCTGATTGGAGTGGACTATGGTTGGGCACTGCTCTTGTGATACTGCAGTGCTAGCACCTGCTGCAGACCTACAGCTTCATCCCTGTGCCAGGAGAGTGAGAAATAAAGACCAGTGGGACACATACGAAGGATATTTAGAAATAAATCCATCTTTAAAGGAAACCAAATTGGGCATCTGTCTAAATTTGTCAACATTCATTTTGTGTTTTTAACTTTGCAAGTTTAGTTCTTGCAAACAAGACAGTTTGACTTTTCCTTTAAGAAATAATATATATGTGAGCTGCATATCTCATGCAGCAACATGACTCCAGAAGGTAAAACTTTTTACGTTGCAAACATGAAGACATTCATAAACAAACACCACAACCACCTCCTGCCCAGTCCTTTCTATTAACACAGCAAGTAAACAATTCAACAAATAACCTCTGGATAAAAATGTCATTCACTGCAGCTCTACCACCAACTGTGCCAAGGCTGTGCGTGATCTTGGGGAACGTCCATTCCCATTTCGCCCATGGAAACAGCAGAAATACAGCAGAGGAGTGTCACAGCCCTGCTGAACAACCTCAGGCGAGCGCTTTGCAGACAGCACCGGAAAGCAAAGGCAAACAACAATGAATGATCATCTGCCCTTTCTTCCTCTGGTGATCCAATGAGAAAACTATTTCCTGAACCACCCGGATGAAGGGTCTGCAAACCCTTGCAGATGCCCACGTTTTATCGTTACCCATTAGGTTAATTAGAAACGGGCAAGTGGATTCTGAATAGTAGTGCAGGAAAGGAATGGCAGCTTTTTTGAGAACTCCCTGCCAGGCTCTGTGGAGTAGGCAGCTGCAGAAGGTCTTCTCACAGCTCTCCTCCACAAACACACCAGACTCATCTGAGCTGGACCATCACGCGTTATGTTCGGCAGACCCGTGGGGAATCGAACAAAGAGGCGATGATACCTCCGGTCACCCCAATCAGATAACAGCAACTCTATACACCAAGGAAACATCAAATATTCATTAGGTAAACAATACAGATGTGGCAATCCTGAAACATGGTGAAATTTTAGAAGCTGTCTCTCTGGTGTTTATCAGATTGACTTCTTTAACTTCATTATCAAGCCTGCCCATCAACCCTTCTCTATCTTCTTCTTTATCTATTCTGTTTCTACTATTCTTTCTATCTATACTTTCTATCTATTCTTTCCCTGTTTTAGGGAAAAAAAGTCTCAGTTGGCCTGGCTGTTCCTCACAGCTCCATTCCCACATGTGGACACCCACAACCTCAGGGTGCAGCAGCATTTGAAGACCATCAGATGGGATTAGGAACACCTACAAAGCAGGAACCAGGACAGCATATGAATTTCCCTACAAATGGAGGCTGTGAAGGAGAAAAGCCACGGAAGAAAGACTATGGGGTTCACATCTGCAAAGCATTTGGCTTCCTAACCCTCGCTCATCCAGGGGCAGTGGAATGCACTCACCTACTTGTTACAGAGAAAGGGCTCTGAGCATTTCTCTTCTGCTCTACAGTAAGACAAGAAAGCAGCTCTCATCATTATACTCTGATTAAATATGGCATTAACTGACCTCATCTTCTGTGCAAGAAGGTGGTGAAGGGGGCAGTCCACCGTTTGCAGCTGACATATAATCTGTCTTCTCCAATTAGATATGCTTTGCAACAAGTGTGGTGGATCCATTTATTTCCTTACTGCAATAATGCAGATAAATCCAACTTTGGCTCCAGTCCCACTGCTTTCAAAGCTGGGGCTCCGCATTTCCAATCCTTGCCCTTGTTTTTTTTTTCCCCCTTTCTGCTGCAAAATGTCACCAATTTACTTTAGCCTGGGGGCCCATTTCGAGTTTTACCGCTAATATACGAGAAATGCATTTTTCAAGCTGTTACCACTTAACTGTACTGATATCAGCCACTCAGGGGACACAATATTGTTTACACATCCTGCTCTATGGAATAAGCACGGATGCCAAAACTCTGCCTGGGTTGTGAAGGAGACGTTTACTCTCTGTTTTATGAGATTTCCTCGATTTGTGGCTGTCTCAATGGTCGTAAAAACAGCTGTAAATCAAAAGAGCACCACAAAATTGCAATAACAACTGTCGAACTCAGCTCTAAAGAGCATAACTCCCAGGAACAGAAGGTGGAAAGCTTTTTTCTGATTTAATACCAGGTGTGGGGGAGCCCTAGCAAGTCTATGTGCAGCACCGTGTCTGCCCACAGTCACCCACAAACCTCTTTTTTGGCTACTGCCCTATCGCTTGCCCCAGCTCTGCCCCATGTAGACCCTTCCTGCCTCTTTCCCCCTCTTTCTGGAAAACAGAAGGCTTTTTCTAATGCCTGGAGAACACTTATACAAATAACTGCTCAATTCACAGCCCTGTTTAAAGCATTAAAATAGACAGAAAAGTGTCCAAACAGGACTGTGCCTGGAACCGTGGCTGCCGTGCAAAACGGCAATGGCTTTAGCAGATCCCCTCGGCGAGAGCCCCTTGTCTTGCTGCCGGCCGACCCGAGAGAGCCCAAATTCCTGCACAGTCTCTCAGCCCAGTTTTTAGGGAGTGGAGTGAAGGAGGAGAGGGCTGGTGAGACATGAGTTATTAACAACCGTCTTCTGGGAGCTGATTCTAGCTAAAATGGTTCCAGACCAGGCAGCTCCATTTGCTCTGACGGTCTCCAGCGAGGGCTGGCCAAGCAGCAGATGCACGAATTCGAAAGTTTCTGTTACTCTGTGCCACTGGCTACGGGCCAAACCAAAGAGAGAGTTTCACCCCGTGGGTAAAACAGCCTTCCTGGATTTTTCCATGCCCCATTCCAGTTGCTTTCACAAACAATCTTCTCATCCTTGCCTCCAAAATCCTAAGACTCTTCAGTTCCTGCACTGCACTGCCCTCCTGATGTAAGACTTACTCGGCCAACAACAAACCTCCTTCAACACCTCCCCAGCTCCCTCAGCAAGCAGCTGTGGCACCGACAGCCACACTACAAACCCAGGGCCAATGGACTTGCCCAGCTTCCTTCCAAAGCATGGAAATCCTTCCTGGCCTCACCAGCTAGATCTCTGATCTCTTTTCCAAGTTTCCTCTTAAATCAAACTTCTTCCATGGCATCTAAATACCCCAACTTTTTCCCCTACAGAAGGAGGTTTGTGTATGCTTAAGACAAAGTATGTGAACAAACAGAGAGACAAAGTTCACGGGCAGTTAAGTTCTGACACTGCTTGTCTCAGTTGTTTTTCTGTTGTGCACAGCAGACCAAAATACATTTGGGTTCCAGTACGTCACTTATCTGTGCCTGGTGTGTTTTTCCATCTCGATGATCTCTCGAGGTCCCTTCCAACCCCTACAATTCTGTGATTCCAGATGCATATCCTAATTTGCATATCCTAATTATGCTCTTCAAGCAAATGCTCTACAGAGCAAGGTAGTAGAAGAGAAAATCTCTTTACAGTCACCATCATTCTGTGATCCATTCTGGACAGAACTCCCCCCGCACTGAGAGGACAATTTAATTTCCACGGACCCCATGATGAGAAGGGAAAAGGACCTACAGTCTTTTGTCTGAGCTCCACAGAGTGCCAGCCCTTCTTTTCCCATTCTTCTGGTAGATGTGTACACTCACATTCTTGAGAAAATCCCCAATAGACTGGAACAGTCTTTCACTTCTAATACATTATGCCTCCCCTGCTATAATCTTCTTCTTGTACAATGCCTCTTGACTTTCCTTTGGCTCTTTTCTTTGTATTCATAAAGGAAAAAAATTGCAATCAGAGAGACAAAACAAAAAACCCCCCAAACCCAAATGAACAAAAACCATCACTCAAAGCCCTTGCCGATGATGTTACTGGCAACTCAAGTTGAGAAACCATCTGTGCAGACATGAACTGATCTGACACTGGGAACAGCTAGTTTTATTTCAAAAAGCTGTGTGTCCTCGATGTTCTGGGTAGGAGAACTCTACAAGCCAGCTGAAGCTAATAGGGTGAATATGTGATCAGCTACACCCATGCAGCTTTTCCAAATTTCTCTTTTGTACTGCAGCAACTATCTGGGTGGGGTTGCAAAAAAACCCCAAACCATTACAGCAGTCAGATATACACCATGCCAACTGTTGACCACAAAACCAGGCCGCTTCCTCATGCATAAACCATAAGAAACTTCTCCCAGTTATTGGCTTGCATCAGTAACCAGCTATTTTCAACAAAAACATGGCTCTGCGTGCTAGAAGTTACTAGATTTGGAGTCTGGCAAGTCTCAAGAAAGATAGAGGGCTGAAGTCTAGATGAATGCCTCATACCAGGAAGGTGGTGTACTCCAGCAGAACGGTCCATCTAACAGCAGTTGTTATGATAAGGCATAATTGCAGGGCAATTACTAGGTTTATTTTCCATATGTGCTGATATGATGGCGCCCATAAAGCTTCGCTTGCCTGCGGTGAACAGTAGATGTCTGCCAGAGGTTTTGTGCTCTA
Source organism: Heliornis fulica (assembly GCA_013399135.1). Lineage (NCBI taxonomy): Eukaryota > Metazoa > Chordata > Aves > Gruiformes > Heliornithidae > Heliornis > Heliornis fulica. Next base: position 461,868 of record VXBZ01004136.1, on the reverse strand, counting down.
AAACCTTGTGTGCTTGCTCACGGACCTGCAAACAAGCAGAGAGCACCACTGACCCAGCTCTGCCCTTCTCCCCTCGTGGTGATGTCCAAGGGGGGTGTTCTTTGAGTCGCTGGCTAATGCCTGCCACGCCCAGCCACTGACTGGAGGGCTTCCAGGACACTGACACATGGTTTGCCAAAGGGCCAGGCTGCCACTGGACAGAAGAAAGCTGGCCCAGCTGGAGGAACATCACTGGTGTGAGTTCAACCACCCGCTTTGCACAGGAGATGCTTTTGGAAGGGCCAGGAGTGCAAGCTGTACCCGACCTCTCTTTGACTAACTATGTGCTCATCTGCCAAGACAGCAACAACTCTCCTGGGCTGCCAGGTCATTAACCCCTCTGGAAAACTGTGCCTCCAGGAGCCAAATGCTCCTGTGGCTGGTCTCCCCTTGGCCTCTTCAGTGAGCGAAGCCAGCCCCTTCCATACCTCCCTTCAGAAGCCACACAACAGCTAATAGCTCATTTCACTCCAGCTCAGTCTTCTGAACCAGAGGCACAAGCTCAGTGTTACAAGAAAGCTTCGTGATTTTAGCCCAGACATGACTGTGCTTGCTTAGGAAGGAGATGAAAAGCCTACGGTGAGAAAAAAAGAGGCAGAATAATCCTGCATGTTAATACACAGTGACTAACACCTTCCTGGTGACAATCTCCTTGTCCTCGCTGCTGAGGGATGTGTGTAATGATACTCCAGAGACACTATCTTGAAAATGCACAAAAGGCTCTGATCAGACCCCAACATCTTCTGATTAGCTTAGCAAGAGCAGTAAAAAGGACATCAATTTTCTAGAAAGTGTATTCAGAAAAGCACTTGATCGAACGCTTAGCTCCATGTATGTGCTTAATCTCCCCGTAGCTGAAGCACTTTCCTAAACCAATGCCTTGTTTATTTCTCCTGTGAAAAATAAAGTGATGGAAAGTCCTTCACAACTAAAAATGTAGATTCGAATAGCCAACAGTTTAAGAAAATTCTGATGAGGCTCTGAATTTCTGTGGCTTTCAGCTCATCTGTAAAACAATCTGGAAGCGATGACTTTGGCAAATGAGACGAGGAAAGAAAGAAAAAATAAAGAGTGAATACCCACAGTGGATGAAGCTGCTATCTTATAGCAAAGGCAGCCTAGATTAGTCCACAGCAAACAAATGGGCACACCTTTTGTTGGGTAAACCCTTCCCCAGGTTTATATTTTTTGTTCTTTTCCCTTCCTAAAACAATACCAAACACACCTAGACAAATCTGGCACGCTGCTGCCAATCCATCTGCTTCCCTGCATCAGGCAGACTGCAGAAAATGGAATTTTTCTTTTCCCATTTGCCTCCCAGTCTTGTTGCTGCTGCTCCCCACTAACCCGCTCGCAGCTCCTTCCCCTGCTCCCCTGGCTGGTGACTGATTGCTGGACCCGGAGCAGATGGCTGATGAAGCCAGGGCTGCTGTTTCCTACGCACTTCAGCGGTTCCAATCAGGCCTCGCCATCTCCTGCCTAGCTCTGCAAGAATGCAAAGCAAAAGGTGCAGCAGCTCTCTATGCAATGAGCCAAAGCCACTTTTAAACCTCATTTAAAATATATTATTTTACTAGATGTTTCTCAAAATAGGCACTTGAAAGTGCACAGACTGATAACAGCGGTGAAAAATAATCTAAGGCACTTAAATAATTTGTGTTTTTAACTTTTTGCCCAAACATGCCTGTAACAACTTTATCTTTTGTGCAAGAGCATATGCACAGCTCTACACGACTGACAAAGCTCCCCTTTAATACAATTAAGGAGATGTTTGGTTTCCTACCTCCAAGCCTTAGGGTCCTAAGACTTAGTGCTGTATCTCATGGGAAGAGAAAGGCAAATAAGTCAGTCCTTCCACCTTTACCTAAATCTCCAGACAAGTAATTCCAGCACCCCAAGTCCTCCTCCAGCAACATGGAGCAGCCTGAAGCATGTTCTGTGCTGGGTCCTCACAAAGAACCACTGTGGTTTTTGTTGTCTTTATTGTGAGCACTTCAGAGCAATGACCACCTTTAACTTGTGCCTTCCATAACATCAAACACAATACTAGAACCTAAGAAACAGTTGTGCTTGTGCATGATAACCCGAGGGCTTCCAAGCTCCAAACCACTGCCAGCATGTACAGACAAAAGAACTAATGTCCTCCTGCCTCCAACCCTCCAGCCCTCAGAGGCAATGGGAACCACAACTTCTGCTCTCCGTTAGCATTTCTCTGCATTACAAACAAGCCCCTCATTCAAAAAAATCTCTCCCCAATTTACTTTGCTCCAAAAAAGGAGACAGATGGTGTAAGACAGGGGTTTACAGTAAGGAGGGTGGGGGGAGGATTTTTGTTCCTCTTCATTTGTTCCCTATGCTGTTTCTTATCCTTGGGGACCTGGAGTTTCTTTTGATAGCACTGTGCTGCCTAATAAACAAGCATACAAGCACAGTCACAAGTATATATCTATCATCAAAGAGCCCTTCTTGTCTCCACTCCCCACAAAGTTGATTAATGATTATGTGTTTAACACATACATTATACATGGGAGGGGGAGACGAAGAGGGTAAATCCAAGTCCTTGTATACATTTACATATATTTACATACATAAAGAAAGCAGAGGAAAGCAAAAGAGGGCCATTCCCATTGGGATGAAAATCCTTTTTGGTAAACATACCTCCTCATTCCCCTTCTTCAAATACAAAGGCAAAGGGAAGGCTCTACCTGGCCCAAGGAAGAAACTGAGGAACAAGTGAACAGCCTTGTTGGGTTCCTGCAGTTCCATCCCAAGCCCAAACAAGAGAATGTTATCAGCAGTCACATTAGTTTGGGTTTGTAAATGTGATCTAAGAGAAAGGGTTGAAAGTCTTCAGAGTGCTCCTGGTTTGTACTATTAATTCATACAGTGAAAACCCCAGTTAGGCAGGCAATAAATTAGGTAATTAATTCAATTGTCTTCTTTATGTAGGAAAAAATTTTAAATTATCTTGTCATATCAATCAATAACGAGAGGTACTGGGAGTGCTTCATGGACTGCAACCTGGGGTCACAACAGATCAACCACCAAGCCAGGCCTGATCCTTCAACACCGACAAAGAGATGCAGCATGGAAGGGTACAATACGGCAAACTTCCTTCTCCATCTTTCCAGGCTGAGCCAATCCTTGGACCTGGATAACTGCCCACGTAAAATAAAGCAGCTTTAATCATGCTGACTGCCAGTGGTCTCCAGTAATTGTTCCAGCAGCTGGGGGACCAGCACCATGGAAAAGGGCTCCCTCGACAAAGTCCCTTCTGGCAGCTGGGACAAAGCTGGCACTGAAATTGCTATTGTGGCTCTCGGCTCTCCGAAGCGTCCTCGTGCAGAGTTAATCCTCCAGCCACCCACTCTGCTGGTTCTCAAACATCTCTGCAAGGTCCCAGTTTAATACTGCTCCGTTTGCAGGGTGTTCTCTGAGCAGACAGTTGTGCTTGGCATTAATCCCTGCAGAACCAATCTATACTGGCTTGCTGCTGGTCCAGCCACGGCGCTGGGGAAGGGATGGCGGTGAGCAGCGGCTGCGGGCAACGCGCTTACAACGTCCTCGCCTAACATCAGTCCTGAGGAGTGGCAGGGACAGATCAGGGAAGCCACTGGATGCAGTGTTAGGAAGAGAAGTCCATACACAGGTCTGGTCACAGCCCTGAGGCTGTGGCAGCTGAATGGTCAAAAACCAATGACCTAGAAAGCACAAATAAGGAATGCTATTCCCCCCCTCCCTTCTTTTTCACCCTATAACCTTTTGACTCTGAGCCATGACTGCTGACCCTGTATGACTTCACATTTCTCTTTCCATACAGCACAGAGCCTGAACTGAAGAAAGATGTTGTTGCCTTCCATCTGCTCATGCCCAGTTTCAAATAAAAATGCAATCAAAACACAAATATTTTCTTAGAAGAGTAGATGGGAGTTTCCTCGAGTTTTTCAAATGGAAAACAATAGAAAACAACTGCTCAAGAAGCTGCAGCTGAGGCTTCACTTAGACTGAGACAACCACCAGCGATCACTGTCTCGCCTGTATCCTTGCCCTTCGATTGCTCCATGCCCTTGCAGACCAGAGCGTTGCAATATGCTCCACCACGCCATGAGCTGAAGAGGATGTAGACCACTACCACAACCACATCATAACATAAATCTGCAGCAGCCACTGTGAAGTGTTATGTTAATTTGTGCTGAAATGAAGCGGTCCAGGGAGGAATCAGTGTCATGATGCATGGCAGCACATCCTTCTAGCGTGTGAGGTCACCACGTACCAACACCAGCTGTACAACTGGGGTTTGTATCAGTTCAGTACATGCATTTTCCTGGGCATATTTTATCACTGCTTCATATAAATACAAGCAAAATTTGATTCCATTGTTATTGTAAGATCTTGTGGTGGATATTTTGGTTCTACCTGGGTTACACAGCCAGGAGATCTCATCATCTTTATAATGGTTAAGTAATTAATAAAGAAATACAGGTCCACCTAAACACCCTTGGTCAACTCAGCCCGTACCCACTTGTTTGGAAACCTACAATCTCCAGCACACACTGAAAAGACATGCATGGTAAAAAAACCCCAACAAATACTAAGCCATCCTCTTTCATTCTAGAGGTTTGGGAACCACATCTGGTCTGCCTGAGCTGGTATCTGGTTGGCCTCCAAACCCAAGCTCTAGACTTCTGACAGCAGAGGTAAGAACTTAGATGGTTTTGATTCCAAGACAGGAAAAGAGAACATGAGAAAAGTGCTGTGGCGCAAGCGAGATGTTTGCATCACGTCCCTTCTACCCCCCCTTGGCAGATGTCCAGATGGAAGTCACAGTGCTGTGACAAAGCAGCAGTTGCTCATGTCCAGTGTTTATCCACTCAACGAAATGGGTTACGGTGTCAAACTTCTGCTAAGTGAGCTATGGCTGAACGTGCTGCCTGCTTACTGTCTTGCACATGTCCAGGCCTTCAAAAGGAAATTAATTTTTATCTTCACTACCTCTCAATTTCATGTTCTATCTAAACTGACAACATGAGCAAGACAGTCACTCTGGAAACTGCTCACCAATACGTGGCCAAAGCCTCAAGACTGCCTGCAGCAATGGCTCTTGCACAAGTCTGGGCCAGCAGAGAAATGACTCAACTTGCAGACTCTGGGGACCTTGGGGTTGAAGGAACTGACAACCACGCACGCAAAACCAAAAACTCAAGACTGCTCTTTGCACCTTCTAAAGCAGGGAGACATCACAACAACAGATTCTTGCTAACCAAAGATTGTGCAAGACAAGGGAAGAGCCACCACTGACTGAACAAGTACCGGCACTCTTGCACCCGGCCAGACGAGATCACAGTCCCAGCAAAAGTGATATGATGTTTTTAAATGAAAGAGGTTTTGAACTTAGACACAGATGCTGTGAAGATATGAAGCATCACTGGAAGATCTCCAAATACCATTTGAAACAAAGATTTTTGCTCTCTGGAGTAATTTCAAGGCATCTGATAGCTTTGCCATGTCATTTTGCCAAAACATAAAAGCCACATAAAATAGCAAGTGGGATAAGGGCCATCTCCAACCTGCTCTCGCGTAGGTAGCAAGGAGTGATGCCCCACAGTAATCACACCTAAGACTTCTTTCACTAGGCAGCAGTCAAAAACAGGACATGAGAACACACAGGGGTACATTAAAGTGATGCACAGAGAAGGTTTTGGTCACCATGTTCAAAGTTTAGGGTTATTTTACCTTATACACAGAGAGGGGCTTTCGAGTTCACGTTAAACACAGAACACAAGGGGCGAGAGCGATCGATCGGTGGGTTTGATCTTGCCTCAGGGGGAGCAACATGAGCGAGTGCAATGTGACCAAAAGAAGTGTGCATCCAGCCTCACACCTGGTGCCCGACCCTGGGCCATCAAATGCACAGGAATAATGAGTCCTGCTGCCAGCATGGCTGTACCGCTGACTCTCCCCAGCCACGCTAACCTGAGCCCCACAAAGGTTGCCGCAGGGACCTTCTTCACTACACAGAGGCAAACTGAATACATGAAACCACGGGAGGGAGAAAAAAAATAATAAAATCACATCAGACAGAAGGAGCAGAAGTTTCCCTGCTTTTAGTGCCTTGGGTGGGCAGAGAATCCAGTATTGCACACCAGAATAAAATGAAGGTAAACCAGTAAGAAAGGAGGAGCACAGAATAAAGCACCATAACTGAGATATTCAAAAGACTGAGAAGGTTTAAAACTCACGATTACAGCAAAGTGTAATGACAGAGTCTGCAAGCATCTCCAGTACAGAAGTGACTCAAACTTTGACATTTTGACTTTGAAATTCCTGTTCAAACATGAGTTTCTCTACAGCTACAAAATCTATGAAAAAGCCCATAGCCACATCTTGAAAAAAACCCAAATCAGCAGCAGAGAATCTTTCCCCTTCCCTACCCCAATGTTTGTACAGCACCTAGTGCTGTGAAATCCTGGTCTGCCACTCAGGCTTTCAGGTACTCCTATCATGCAAATAGCGATAAAAACCCACCCCTTCAAACAGCAATCTTGAAAAAACATTACCCTCAGTACTGCAGATACCCGTAGAATAATCTCCACTGTAGATTGAAAACGTTACCATCACACCAAGAAGCACTGGAAATATTTAGTGCTGCTGTTATCAAGCGAGGTTTAGTTTCATTAGTAGTCCAGACATGCAGTAATGAGGAACCCATTCAATTCTCTCTCTCTGCTAGTGGTACACTTCATGGGCTCACGGAGAGCACACATAAACCCGTTATCTCTGACAGGGATGGACACATGTGTGCATGTCCCAGATTTGGAAATTGCATTGCAGCGAGCGCAGCCTTCGCGTCACTCAACTGCATAGCTTCGAATTTTACATTTTAATTTTTTTGATGTCTGGGGAGATTAAAATGAGAACTGGCAGCATGTGCAAGGGATACTGCACTTTGAATGTGTTATCTATAGTGATTCAGGCTTCCCGGAGCTCCAGCTGAAGCAGGTTTTTCACAATGGAAGAAACCACATTACATCGCTCCCTAGGAAGTGAAACAAAACAATAAAGGACGGTTAATCTCTTCTCTAATTCTGCTCTGTGGGACAACTCCTTCAGTAAGCAGCGCCTGGCTGTATCTACCTGGGAGGGGGTCATTTTACTTCGGCTTCCTCTTCTGCTCCCCTCTGTCCCTGGGAGCGCTCTGTCTCCCCGCTGCATCTTTCAATGGCTTTATCAGAGCTTGCACCAACTCAAGCGTGAAAAGTAGCTCTGGGCCCAGCAGGGAGAGGTGGGGGAGTGTGTGTCTGTGTGTGTTGCGGAGGGGGGGGGAGAGGGGAAGACGAGGGAGGAAATGTTATTCTGTCCTTTGTCTTTTCAACAATTTCTTTTTAATGCAACTTGCAGAGCAGCATATAATTAGGGGTCTTGCGGAGCAGGCTTAAACTCAGGAGTAACCCTTCTAACGACCTCAGCAACGGATAATCAGGTACGCGGCTGTGGGGCACAGCACGCCTCCCCACCCGCCGCGCATCTCGGCCTCGTAATTAGAAGCCTCCACACTCCGCTGCATAAAGGCAGATTGCAAGGACAGCGTGAAGCCCTTGTTTGAAGCTGGGGGCACAAAGATTGCAGTGCCTGTGATGGATGGAGACAAAGACTCCGATACTGGAACACTTCCAGCAGCCTCCGAACACTCGCAGCGTTTCTGATGGACATTTTCAGGATTTCTTAGAGCTGGGAGGTTTGTTCTCCCGCATCCCGCTCAGAATTCCTCCACAGCTCCCTAAGACAGGGATGTGGATGTGCGGGCACAGATCTCCAGGGATCCTTCCAGAGTTTTATCATGAGAAAAAATGCACTGCCCCCTTCTCCCCTACCGATTTCTGTTAGTTCTCATTCTGACTGGAAGGCACTGACACCTAGAAACACACCATGCCGAGGACACGGGGCTCAGCCCTGCCCCCAAATTCCCAAGCCAGAACGGTGTTTTAGCTGACTACAGTCACAATGAGTCGAAACTGTGGTAGCAAGTACTATGTTTAAGTTGCAGCTGGTGTTAGCGTTATTTCCCTTAACCTTTAAGTGTGAACCAAAAAAAATCCCCTTCTTCAAAAGGCGTGCAAACCCCCTCTCTCTTTGTGATCACAGCTTGCCTCTCTCTGTTCACGTACCTTTAAGCAGAGAAGCACATGAAAATTGACACTGAAGTGTATCCCAGCTACAAGAGGGAGAGAGGAGGAAGAGAAGGATGAAGGACAACATGTTCAAGTGAGAAACAAATGGAGTGAGGGGAGGGTCAGTTTGTGTCACGTAGCCTGTTGTAAAACAAACACCAACTTCTGTTCCATCCCAACTCCACCGCCTCAGTTTCACCTCGGGGCTGCCGCTGTGGGCTCTGTGGTTCCTCTGCACCCCGGGCCCTGCAGAGCAGGGCTGCAGCTGCTGCTCCCACCTTAACCACAGCAGCAGCGAAGCAAACGGGAGAAAACCACACGGCTGGGGTGGCTCCAGCACAGCCACACACTGGAAAAATAAAGCAGTAAAGTCAAAAGGGTTTGAATAATAAGACAGAGGAAGAAAAACCAGTAGAGCTGCTCAGAAGCTGTCAATTGACAGACGAGCTCCCTTGGAAAGAGCAGAGGAGGCAGGTTCAGGGAAGAGCAATATCCATAAGGAAACACAGTGCCAGTTTTTTTTTTTTCCCCTCAGTTTATAATGACAAGTTAACAGGGGCTGGAAGAGAACAAAACATGGAAGATTTTCATAGGAGAAATTGGAACACCGTGCCAAGGACAGCTGCCCTGAACTCAAGTTATTTGAGAACTCATATTTGAAGGCACTTAAAGCCAAGAAAGATCATTACCAAGCTAATAAGAACCATCAGCAAAAGGAGCATAACCTGGACTTGCTAATGTGTTTCATTCTGAATAATGAAAGGGCAAAAGCATCCAGACACTGAGCCGCTGCAGCTAAAAACCCTAACAAAAGATGCTGTGATTCACATTGTCTCCTACTCTACCCTTTCCTTCCCTTAATGGTACAACTGCTGCCTCACAAAGGTTTCCACCATTCTATCTCTGAGCCTTTCTTGCATTCTCCATATGGTAATTTTGTAAATGCTACAACACCCTCTGAAATACCAGCCTGGAACATACTCTGTTCAACCCAAAAACTTCCCCTGCCTCTCTGCAGGGACACCCACGTGAGCTCCGTGACCAGTCCACTGCTCTGTGACATTCAGTCGATGCAACAGCTTAGAGGGAGCAAAGCAACCTTCCAGTCTTGGACCCCGTGATGGCATCATCTCCAGGCTCCTGTTTATTTCCAGGTCACCAAGGTTTGAGGAGATATGGTGTGGGTAGTCCTGACTGGAAGGTCCATGCCATGAACTCCATAGTCTTGGTTTTGCCCTGACCAGCTGCACTCAGGGACAAACATGTTTGTGCCTTCTCTCTGATATGATTTTAAGAGCTTCAGATCTACTCTTCTGCTGGCTGTACCATGTATTTCAGCAAAGCTGAACGTGGTTTCATCACACAGCAGATCTGCTCCACTTTTTCTGCAGCAAGCCGTGTAGTCACCTTAACAAAATCTTTTCAGCAGATCTTTTGGGGGAACTGGTGATGAATACAAATTTGGGAAACTAGGAGGAAGAAAGCTGTAGGGAGCTTTCAAGTGTTTAAAAACTGATCCAGACCTGTGATACATTTAGAAACAACACAAAATAAATCACCTTTGCTTCTTTCAACTTCCCATGCACACACTAGCTGCAAACAGTTTTCATGAACTACTATGTATGTACACCTTGATTTTTCTTGAGAAAGCACCTCTGCCAGCACCCTTCCTCCAGCCCAATCACCTTCCTACCGCTCTCCTCCCAGGAGGACATGCACTGGATCCCAGTAAAGCGTCAGGAAAGCCCAGCTCAGCTGCACAATGTACAGCCCATCTCAGCACACCCCTAAGAAGGACTCCTGCCCATCCCAGAAGAGGAGTGGTTCCTCTCTCCCAAGTGCCCCCTTGCAGACCCTCAGCCTCTCGGAAAAGGAGGCCTCCTGGCCTGTCATCTTGCAGTGCCACCAACGGAACCGGCAGCTGGCACAGCTCCCGCTGTCCTTGGAGACACGGGCACCTTGTGCACGCTGTGACATCAGCCCAGGAGAATAATAAAAAGGGAGCAAGAGGTTCCAGAGGGCTCTTCTGCCTCTGAAGCCGCGTTCCTGTTGACTTTATTGTGATTAACTCCTTGACATCCTCCTCCCGTGACAAGTGGGGGAGGACAGACTGAACTTGGTGATTAATTTATCAGTGAATTACCTCCTTCCCTTTCAAAACTCGCCCCCGCTGATGATCTTTATGGCTCAGCTCTATCTTGTAAGAGGGTTTACAGCCAGATACAGGTTTGACAGCTGGCATTTCATCGCTGAAAAATTCAGTTTGGGGCATCCCATGCTCCTTTGCCAGTGGTGGTAATAACATCCGCAAGCTTAAGCCCACCCCATGAGCTCTGCAAGAGGAAAAGAAATTCTCTCCTCCCCACCCTCTTGTTACAATGACAGTAATTAGAGAATCTCATCACTCTAGACCTGGAGAGGGAGGGGACATTCATGGTAATTGGAGACATTACACGAAGCCACACTGAGCTTATAAAAAACCCAAACCACATACACACAAGAAACCAGCCCCTTCCCCCCAACCTGGCTGGCATTTCCTGAATAAATTGCCTTTTTTCAGGCACATCAGCGTGCTTTTTAATACTGGAGACTACTGGAAGGACTCCTGCAGCCCGATTAAGTGTAATGCAGTGTAAGAAAAATAGGAAGGAGGGGGGGAAACTCTCAGAAAGGCAATCGAAGTGAAAAATCTATCAACGGCACAGTGGCTCCGCTGGAGCCAAGAGTCCTGTTCTGAACACGCTCCGACTTCCCAGTCATTTGCTCTGCCGGACACTCTGGGGACCCCAGCACAGCAAACTACAATTTCTAGTAAATATATCCCAGGGACACAATTAGTTTTTCAGCTGGGGGCATGATAAATTGGTCATGCATAATTCAAGGCCAGAGCGGGCTGGAGTATAAACTGCTCCGTGGCAGCTTCCAGCTCCCTGACAGAAGAATGTAAATGGGCTGCCTGGCGCAGGGGCTGGGGGACCCTGCTGAGGCTGCTGGCTCAGCCCCCCCGCCCGTGTGCCCCTGTACCCACCTACCAGCACGGCAACAGCCACTTCAGCCTTTCCTTCCACACACCTCTGGGTGCTTTGAATGTACCAGTTACTGTTCCCTGGTCTTTGGGACTGAAGGCACATTGTTAAAACAACAAACACCATTTTCTGCTCGCTCTGTTTTGCTTTTTTCTATATGCAGACACAACAGAATGAGGTTTTTGGCATAGGAAGAGGTTGAAGGATTGTGTTGACCACGGGCAACATTAGGTGGCCTGGGGCAAGTCATTTCAAATCCAGCTCAGTGCTCCCATCTACACAACAGAGATAATTCCAACCACACAACTGCAAAGGTTAGCGAGACCCACTCGCTCTGGGGTCTGATAAGGGTCTAAGAGGTGGCTGAGGATAGCTAAAGGGGTGGCTGAGGATAGCTTTTTGCCTAGCTAAAGCAACAGCCTTAAGTTCTCTGAGCTTATTCTAGGTATTTAAGTACACACAACCACTCATTCAAAGTGATCATGTAGGAGAAAAAGACTTTCTGCTTTGCAGAAGTCAGCTTAGCGATGAATGAAATGAAACTTCCAAGGAAAAATAACGTCTGTCAAAATAACATCCTGAAGTTTCTTGGGGCATGTCCTGCAGGCTCCCAGCCAGGGAGGGTCACACTGTGCAGACCCTTGCTGGTGCTGGTGAAATCTGCTACAGGAATCATGACAAGTGGTCCCACTGCAAACAGCATTAGTAGGTGTGTTCTCAGGTCCAGCCATGCAACCGAAGGCTGATGGCTCTGTTTGCTATCTAGCAAAACTCTGAAGCCACTTCTTGGGATATGTTGCCATTTTCTGCTTTTCAGGAACAGAACAGGCATCTGAAGCCCACTCTGTGGGAAATCATCTTAAGAAGGTAGGGCTGAGGCAGAGTGGGGGGATTAATAAAAGGAAATTTAGTTTCACTTTGGCAGTGTATCTGCAGATAGAGCAGCCATGGTCATTTAATTTCATGGTCAGTTCCACATACACATACAAAATTAGGTGACTTTGATTTCTCCCTAGTAGTTAGTGAAAATAATCCAGGTTTATCTGTTTAAAAGGAATACTATTTTTTTTTTCTGAGCATGACTTTCTTGTATAGAGAGGGTTTTCCTAGAATAAGACCAAATAAAATCCAATACACAGGGTACAAATAGAGCAAGCATAGAAATTAACCTTAGTAAGGCTTAACAACCTCATCACCACAGTGACACAATTCCATCAATACTCAAAGTAACACTGACCATTAAGTCCAGAAAAAAACAAACCTGTAAGCACAGCCCTCTTCCATCCTCCTGCCATCAGCACTGAGTGACAAACAATGCATGACAGTATGGTGATACTTGCATTTACATGCATCAAACACTTTCACTGCAGGAACAACATCCTTAACAGAATGCCAACAGAACCTGTCCCAACCCTCCACTGCATTCTTAACTTTAACTGCTTCTGGAGTACCAGGACCCAAGCTCAGGAAGAGGCAAGTGTCTCTAAAAAAGTCCCTCTGTCATCCCTCTGAAATCCATTTTCCTTCCGTTTTCTTTCACTCTTTCGGTCTTTCATCAGACTTCTCTGCATGGGGCTAATTCACTGGTTTAAGGTATCACAGGCTGGTTTGGGTTGGAAGAGACCTATAAGCCCATGTGGTTCCAACCCCCCACCATGGGCAGGGACATCCTCCACTAGAAGCATATGGTACAATTATATAAAATCAGGTAAAATGCCTTACTACCTTTTGGAAAACAAACAAAAAAACCCCAACACCCCCAAAACCCCAAACCAAACAAACTTTTATTTTCAATTTAGGCTTGAACAAATATTTCTTAACCAAAGGGTCAGAACCCTTTTGGCTAGACCACCACAGAGGAAATCTCAACACTCTATTTGCTGGAAACCCTCTCTGAGAGGGCAAACGCCCTCCGTTATCTTCCTGGAACAGATGCTCTCTAAGCTGCACGTGTCCCTCGCTGTCACCATGCAATGTGCCACCTTCTGACTTCCTCTATGGAGAGGGGAAGAAATCTAATGTAGATAAACATTTCACTCAAACAATTTTTCTTTTCCAAACAGAGCCGGTGTGCACCTGTGTGTACACACACACAGAGTGATCTGGAACACTGGCACAAAAGTAGATGGTCCAAATTTCCCTTTGGACTAGATTAACTCAGTTATGCTTCAGAAGGGTTTAAATGAAGTTTTATATGATTCAGCAAGTCTTTCACCTTCGAAAGTGACCCTGCAGTGACTAAACACAGAGCACCACGTTAACAGGGCTCTGGTACAGGCACCTTGGGGACGTCACTCCAGGAGCCCAGACATTAGCAAGACTGAACTTGGTCCCAGAAGGTTTTTTTCTGGTCACAATGAATATAAAGCTTTGCAAGCTCTGATGTTTCATCTGCAGACCCTGGAGGAACTAGTGCTGACTAGGCAACAATTTCACCACCAACAACTTCAAGCAGTGCCAAGCTAAGCTCTGGGCTGGAGTGTAAGCCACGGCAGAGCAGGAGCTGAAGGTGAGCTGAAGGACCAAATCACTGCACTCTTGGCAAGAATTACATTTCCTCCAAACCACCAAGTCTCTTCCTTCTCCAATTAAACACCTCCCCCCCACCCAAACCTTTCACAATTTCAGTAGGGTTTCAAAGACCAGCACTGTTCACGTCAGTCCACGGGGATTACATTAAAAAAACCCACCATGAACAAAATTTTTTTGCTTAGTGAAAACAGCAGGGACAAAATAGTGCTAATGAGGATTATTATTTTTATGCATATTGGTAGGCTTTTTATCTTCACACATGAATGTCTTCTCCATTAAAATAAAATTCCCTGACACTAATTGTTGTCCCAGCTAGCACCCGCCTTACAGCACCTGCTTAGTTTTGGGGTTGTTTGGGGGATTTTTGGTTTGATTTGGGTTGTTTGGGTTTAAATTTCAGCAGATGTTAAAACCTGTATCTGAAAGAGATAACATGACTGATTAAAAAAATGCCACTGTCATCAAAATACAGGATGTCTGTGCAATGCCCTGCAACATTACAAGGTTTGATGGTTCCTGGCACACCCTTCACACGCGGGTCCAAACACAGGGCCACTTTCACAGAGCACTCCTAGCGTGGTACAAAATGGTACAAATTAGTTTAATGTGCCTGTGTACAAAGCCAGGTGTGTTTGTGCACTCAGGTATGCAGTGACACTGCCCACGGGCTCGAGTACAGTACAGCCAAAACACCCAAGTCAATTCACAGCTGAGAACACTGCGAAACACCAGAAGCTGGTGAAAAAAAAGAAAAATATCACAAGGGGGATCACATCAGGAGGAGAAAATGTGGATGGCCACGTGTCAAAACCACTGGTCTGCACTTCCCAATGAAAATGTCTAGGTGCAAAGTGAAGTGATGTTCAAAATCCACTATCAAAAACATGACCATGAATTATCAGTGTCAGGAGGTCTATGTGAAGAAGGCTTCACAGATCATCCATTTCAGGAAAAATTGGCCTGTCCCTAACCACACTGGGAGAAAGAATGAAAAAACCTAAAGCATTAAGTGGTCTTGCTGCATAGCCTGAAGGCCAACAAGCACGGGCTCTGATGGACCATGGCTAAGAGGCGATTGTGGCGTGAAGGGCCCTCTGCGGAGAGCTCACTGCTGCTACCCATTACACTCAAGAGTCTGTCAAGCCTCCTGTCCCAGATGCTCTGAGCTAGGAAGGTAAAAACGAGCAGGGAGGAAGGTCCAAGATGCCACAGCGAAACAACAGTCCTGTGGGATAACCAGTGCAGAAGGCTCTCCATGACTACACCCCCACACTGGTAACCCTGCACGCACAGAGCTATGGGATGGTGATGCGCAGAGAAGTACCTGTGTAACCACCATCCTGCAGACAAAACTCTGCAGTTTATTTACACACCTCATATCTACAACACACTCTAAGTGGAGCCTCCCAGGCATTTACAAGGCTAGAAAATTAAAACTGTAGCTTGGTCAGAAATATTAAGAAGCCTTGGTGGCTTCATGAAGGCAACAGCCCCCGATGAAGGCTGAAGCAGCAATTCCTTCCCAGCTTTCCACTGGAAAAAGATTAGAAGCACATAGATATAATATACCCATATGCTTTGTTTTGCTTGCTTTTTGTTTTGCCAGTTAAGAAAAAGAAGAGAGAGAGAGAAACTTCCCCTCCAGAATATTAGAAGTAACAAATTCTAAAAAATTATTAACAAACACTAACCTCAGATCATTAGCCAACCTGGCAACGGACCAGAGAAAATTTATAGCTGACGTGCAACATCAGCTTTCATCCAGAAATGCTAATTTCAGTAAAATGAATAGTGTGTGGGCTTTTCATACTGCTTTGCATTTGGCTCCTCACAGCCCTGTTTAAAGCCTGGGAACCGGCCATATAGTTAAACTGCACAGATGTTCAACAATCTGTACTTGTGTTAATTACCCTAATGTGAGCAGAAACTCAACAGATCCCTGCTAATGAAGGAGAAAGTTTTCCAGTGTGACTACCGTATGTTTCATTGTCACTGTATTACCAAGCTTCTCCCCCTCCTTCCTCTGCCCCCCCTCCCCACTCCTATTCTCTCCATCTCCTTTGCATTCACATCACCCTCCTACCTCAGCATGCATGAATTGGACCAACTAATGACTGTGTATTCGCAACATGGCAGACACCATTAGGCTGATCGGAGGTGCGGCTGCTGAATTTTAACAGGCAATTTTAAACAAGGTAAGAAAAACAGATTCATCATGCTCCTAATTCTCTCATCCCCACCCATCTGCCATACTTCTGCCCTTACCACAGCTCAGAAACCACTCACCAAGTGCAAATACACTCCCCCTCCTCTCTGAAACGCAGAAGCGTACAAAGCAATGCAAATACACGTTGCTGGGCAATTACTGGAGATGGAAGCCCGAGAGTGGGGTGCATCTGGGAGGACACGCTAACGAGACGGCTCACAAGCGAGGGCTCGCCCAGGGAGCACGCTGGAGTAGCTGGAATGGGCTGGGGCAGCCCTGCCTGCTGCTGCAGCCCTGCCTGCTGCTGCAGCCCTGCCTGCTGCTGCCTTCACGGCGCGAGCGGTGAGAGCAGCGGCTGTGTGGAGGGCAAGGCAGCTCGACGGGAAGGAAGGAGCGAGGCGATGCTCAAGTGATCAGCGCCGCCAGCAGCCGCGGACCGACGCCGCTGCACAACCTAACCGGCATTAAACCCCCTGCGAGGTGAGACCCTCGGTGGGAGCAGCAGCTCTTCGGCTGCTCCGAAGACCCTCGGCGGGTCTCACTTCTCTTCCGGAGCCTCGTGCCCTGCTCCCCGCTGCCAATCATCACCTCTCAGAGCGACCGCTTGGCCGGCGGGCGGCGAACGGGCCGGGTGAGGGCAGCTGGCTCTCACCCATTAAGTCCCAGGAGACCTCTGAGCCAGCCCTGGCCTACGCCAGAGTTCACGTCTCCCAGGTGCCACCACTTCACGGTCAGGCCAGACTTCACCAGCAGATTGTATTACAATGACCCTCGAGGGAACAAATGTACTTGCTGTGCTTGGCTTGACTGGCAGGGTCCCCTCGATGGAGGAAGCAGACAACTTGGCTCAT
>VXBZ01004136.1:427707-445038 GCA_013399135.1 Heliornis fulica | reverse complement strand
TGGAGTGGCAGCTGCCCATCTGGGGAACTCGGCCACACCGCCACACGTTTCACCCACAGCGCTCCTGGCTCAGGACAGGGCGCTCGCTTCCAGCTCTCCACCCGCAAGAGCTCGAGCTCCCTCTCAAAAGCCTCCTTCTTTGTGAATTGAGATGAGACAGAGGAGAAACGTCACACAAAAAGGTGGGGAGGGGACCCAGCATAACCCAGAAAGAGTTGAAAATTATTTAGAGAGTACTTGGCTCTTTTCTCCTACCTCTTCATCATTAGTACTGGAAGCAACACAGCTGTCTAATGGCAACTTCAGGCACCCATGGGCCAGCGAAGCGACATTTTCCACACTTAAATAACACTGAGCTGATTTAATTACTGCACTTAATAGTAACAAAAGATGTCTCAATTTAATCTTCAAACAGCCCTCCAAGATCAAAACACAGCTGGCTGGATAACAAGATGGCCTAGGCCAGCAAACAAGTAGGTCCAATTTGTTCAAGAGCTGCATCCACTCCTGGGTATGAAAGGCCAAGGAACACTTGTGTGTCGAACGAATCAAAGAAAGCAGCGCTCCCATCGCCCCCCTCCCTCCCTGCCCGACTTTTGTTATATAGAAAAAAAATAGAGGCAGCTGATTCACGGGTAAAGAAATGCAACATGATAAAAGAACAAATGATGATGTTTGGGAGAGAAAGAAAAGAAGTAAGAACCAAGATTTAGCAGGTTTTGTTTTTATAATCCTTCAAGATGATTAGGAATGAATGAATCAGATTAAAATCACATGGGGACAAAGGAAGGTCTCTAACTCTTTTGTTTTTCTCCCCACACTGGACAGGAGGAGACAGCTCATTAAGGAAAGCCCTCAAGACACAGCTATGGTGAGGAACAACCAAGATTCCCCCCTCCCCCCCCTTTTTTTTTTTTTTTTTTAAGTGTTAGCTGTGTTCAGCAAGAAAATGTTGGGAAAAATTAACTGCTTATTTCCAACATTTTCTAAATGTCCATACTGAGTTTTGATTGCTACTTTTTGCAAACTATTTTGAGAAACATCCCTTTCTGGAGCAGCTTCCAGACACGTGCCCACTGATGCCATGGTTGGGGCTTTGCAGACACCATCAAGGAATTTCTAAGTTTTGCACATTCCTTTACAGCTACACATGTAAATGTTAGAGAGGTCCCTTCCAACTCCCAACATCCTGCAACTCTGTGATTCTGTCTGTCAGCCACAGCAACATTTCTGTGATCCCCTGGATGCAGAGAAGCTTAAATACACTTGTGTGTTGTACACAGTGTGTAGCTTTCTTTCCAACTTGCCCTTTCAACTGGTAGTAGTAAGAGGGGTATGCAGAACACTTCTTGGACATAATTTCTACTAGGATTAATTACAAAGAGGTTCACGGGCTTCATGAGATTACTCTGGATTGACAGATGCCTGTGGGATATTGTTGCTGAAAGCTTAGAAGGTTTTTTCTAGAAATTTTCCCTAAACCTTTACTCTTAATGGAGAACTACAATTAGGTAATGAACATGTTCCAATTGTCTTGGAGCCCTGGGTGATGGATTTTGGGAGCATGGTTTATTTGGGTTTTGTTTTTCATTAAATACAGGGTTTACTCCATCAACAGTTCTTAAACAACAGATGATATCACTGGCCAACATACCGTGAATTTGGAA
Organism: Heliornis fulica; assembly: GCA_013399135.1. NCBI lineage: Eukaryota > Metazoa > Chordata > Aves > Gruiformes > Heliornithidae > Heliornis > Heliornis fulica. Next base: position 443,371 of record VXBZ01004136.1, on the reverse strand, counting down.
GGCTGAGGAAAAAGGGGAATTTGCTACAACTCCAGTAACTCTTCTCTCCCTGGACTGTGACAGAGGAGAGGAAGATGATGTCCAGGCTTTCAAGGATCAAGGACAGGCAGTCCAGTGGTTTGCATAAACACCCTTTCAGGCATGAGAGATCTGACCAGAGACACACTTGAAGTGGTTGAACTTTGAGAGATCACCTGCCTCAACCTCCTGCTCAAACAGGGCTAACATCTATGGTCAGGCAGGTTTCAAAGGGCTTTGGTGAGCTGAATCTGGATGCCAATTTTGGAGTAATTCCCTCACTCTTCATTTATGAACCTTCTTTTCCCAGTGACTTTGACCCTGGACAGACCTTGATTTTTAAAAACTCAATAATTTGCAATAAACTGGTGAAGAAGTATTCACTGCTTTGATTATCGTACAACGTCTACTGACTGGTGCTCTAGCTCAAAGAATGAACCTTCATACCTCAAACTAGCGAGTTTCAACTGGAAACTCGCAGTTCAACTGAGTAGCAACTGGAACTAAAATTTCCCACCTCTCAGCCCAAATGGTTTCACATAAGCTGTCTTGAACCTAGCTCAAAACCACTTTCCCAACCAGTTTAAGTTCTAGATCTCGAGGACGCACGTGCTGATGAAGCTCGAGTAAGTACGTGCTTCCAGCTTGCATGTTTGTTTAAGTGACAAAGATGGGGGGACCTAAAGCAATTCCCTTAGCTACAATTCACATGTGCAACCAACTAGAAAATCTCCTGCCTGCTTGTGAGGACAGAGTCAGACTTTCTCAAAGACCGAAAGACGGATCTGCTTAATGCCTGGCAGTACGTACAAAGCAGCAAGTGTGAAATCCTGACCCCACTGCAGTCAGAGGCAAAATTCCCACAGATTTCCTCAGGGCCAGGATGTTCAAACCTGTTCAGACAATTCATAAACCACCATTTCAAGGGCACACCTTTGCAGGAGATTCCCAAAGGCCTTTTGAGTTTTGACTTAAATGCCTGGATTATTTTTACAATTCTAGTTATGGGTTCTTTGTTCGCAGGGAGTTAAGCAATACAAAGAACACAGCGGGAGAACAATGGAGGTATTACCATACATGATTTGTCTTAAAAAAAAAGATCTCTTTCTTTTCATGAAGTTATAGATCCAATTTCAGTCTTTATTATCACTTTGCCATGTGAGAAAGTGGTTCTTAATTTTAATAAAGGAAGGGAGCTTCATATTTCAACAAGAGCTAAAATGCTTCCTGCGATACAGGAGGTGGAAAGCTCTTTTGCTAACAGCTACCGCAGGCCAGACTCGGGGAAGGAAAGGGAAATAATCCGTCCACACTGAGTAAATAAATCTTGCCTAGGATGTACCTAACAGTGGGCAGTGGCCCAAAGACATCTTGTCTGATGAGATCATTTTTGCCCCCTCCCTTTTAAGGGAAATTAAGAGCTTGCTCTGCAAAGCACAGATTAACATTTCACTTATTGCCAGACTCTGGATCTGACCAAGCATGTGTCCCACTGCAGCCTATGGTGCGTCACTGGACTAATAAAATCTTTCCATCATGTTAACTGATCTGGAGGAAGAACCATAACATACCTTCAGAGCCTTTCTCTAAGATTTCAAAGTAATCTTCTCCCTCAAGACTACTTTGTCCTTAACAAGGAGTCTGTGGTATATTTAAGGAGGTTCTCTTCTCAAACTGAACTGTGGTCTAGTTTATGTGAAGAATGACAAGCTTAACCCAATCCACAAAGCAAAAGTAAATAACCGCCCCCAATTCACACCAGCTTGTGCAGTTTACCTTTGAAAAAATAGTATTAGGGGCTCACCACCCCCATTCCATGCTACTCTACACATTTTAAAATGGAAATGCTAGTTGTGTTTGGTCAGCCAGAGCGTCGGATCTATTCCAGTTCCAAAGGCATTATGGAAATTCCTTTTCCCCCAAAGATGACCAATGGCCCTATTATTTTACAGCCTTTGCCATTAGAGCCTGTTTACACTAGCGCTGGAGCCATAATAGCAAAATCCATCTTTAAACATGGCTCTCACTGGCAAGAACTAAACATAGTTTTGTAAAATTATTTTTAATATTGTTCTATTTCTGTCTGTTCTGGCAAAGCAAATGAGGTTAGTTGTAACCCGAGTACCAAGAGTCTGGTTCAAACAGCCCACGTGGCAAGAGAGACAAAGATGTGATGCAACATACGTTAAATAGCCCATTTGCTTTTGTCCATCTGATGCACCTCTGCATTTTTAATATTTTTAAAGGCTAAAAAACATCTGGCTTTATGGGGTCTGGTCAAGAAATCAACAAGCTCCTTTCAGTTATCTGCAATCTCTTCTTTTACTCCTCAACCTTAAGGCAGACAATACAACAAAACTGAAGGAAAGAGAGAGACCTCTGCAAAAGACCTGACTTGGACTGCAGCTACACAGTCATCCAAAACCCCAAGACTCTGCACCGTGCCAATATTCTTATTTTCCACTCAGAAAACCTCATGGTTTTCTGGCATGGGCAGGTGAGGTGTCCCACGCAGACAGGCTGTGCCAGAGAGCAGCACAGGTCTCTGGCCCCGGCTGCCCCAGCTGCTGGGACGTGCTACCTGGGGATGTTACAGGGCTGCAGAGGGACAATACACTATTCACGAGTGTGTTACTCATTGCTGCTCATTCTGTACTCTGAATCTCGGTACAAGGAGAAAAAGTAACCCTAAGAAACTGGGAGCCATGTCTGGAAGACATTTCTACTGACACAGTAATAAGAAAATCGGTATGACACCTCCTGACAAATTTCAAGCCAGACCCAGAGAGAGAAATGCGGAAACCAAAGCAGTAGAAGTGAGGAGCGTTTATGTCTTCCAGCTCTTGCATACAATTCCCAGCAAAGGGATTTAGCTGTGGTGAACAAGGCTGCAAGATACAGAAGCGAGACATGGTGTTTTTATGATTCTTTTCAGGTAGCAGAGTATGAAATCCCTGCCCTTCTCTCCCCTCGTGCCATTCATCTTTCGCAGGTGATGGAAAGCCACGCACCCAGAGGGTGGTCCTGCTCTCAGACCTTAATGCTTAATTGCCACAAATAAATTCCAGCCTCGATGCTCAGGCTGCTGCTATCCCGTCCCCCTTTCCACCCCTCTCTCTCTTTACACGGATCACAGCCCAGGATCCTTTCACACTACTGAATCACTCTTCGGACACACCACCTCGGAAACACAAAGAGGCAGCGCCAGACGCTCCTCGCTGCAGCCAGCGGATGAGTCCACGACACACAAGACAACCAGGCTGAACCACCCGGTCAACTCCTTGTGTCTGTGTCTGTGCACACGTGTGCACACACACACATGCCTCCTATTTTATTTTTTTGTTCAACTGGAATTAATCAGGAACGATAAACACTGTTTGTCTCCTGAAAGCAGCAGTGGGGGGATGAAATATGCCTCTTAAGCTTATCAGCTTCAGCGCCACTGAAGAGAAAGCTGGCTTCTAAGCCCAGGGATAATGGGCTGTCCTTTCAGGAAGGTATCAGAGGTCTCAGGAGAGGGAGACAGCACAATGGTGTGACCTTCAGCTAATAAAGCCCACCCTAGAGTCCAAAGAAGCTTGGGGAATATTGACAAAAGTTCATATTTACAACAGCCTGGACTCTTTCCAGATACCATTACCAGTTTAGAGAGCTGCAGCCTCTGTACGAACACTCGCACAAGCTTTTATTCTGCCTCCTCCTTTCTTTCTTTGTTCCCATGCTGGCAAAAAAAAAAAAATTAGTCAGAAAATGGCAATTCTTCTGCTAACAAGGCCCCACCAGCATCTTTTTTAATGAAGAGAGTTATTTAAAATCTCCATTTCAACCTCAGCGCTATCCTCTGCTTGAAGGAGATTCAAGGCCTCTTGCAAGGATTCTCAGTGCGTCATCATGCTCATCAGGAAGAAAGCATATGTGTTTTGCTGGAAAATCTGCTGATGTATTTATAAATTCTTTAAACAAAAAGGCAGCCAACATATTGTAAAACTAGAAGTTGTTTTTTGGTTTTGGTGTTGGTTTTTCTTTTTTAAATAGGCGCTGGCAGTCTGACTGCAGCCCCAGTCAGAAACACAAACCCAAAGCTTTTTCAGGCAGAAGCTGATTTCCATCCCCCTCCAAGTCTGCACTGTGGTTAACAAAATGACATTTAGCCCATAACTAGAGTGCATAGGCATGACTAGAATACAAACAATAAATAATATTTTAAAAACCTTTCATACAGCGAAAAAAGCCAATTTCAAAATATAAAAACTGTTTGAAGCAAAAGTTTCGTTTTTCCACCTCCTAAAGTAGCTCCAAAACAAATATATAAAAATAAAGGTTCAGAGGAAATCTGTTTTCAAGGGTAATTTCACTGAAATCAATATTAAATCTCAAAACATTTAATGGAAATAACATCTTCAGTGACAGAACAGTTTTGACTGCACTTTTCATCTGGCCATGCCAGTTGCCATTTTTACTTATCTGCCTCATAATTCATCTTTGCCATCCAGAAACGAATCTTGCTGGATGAAAAGTGATCCAAAACCTGGAACAGTTTGGAAATTCTCCCAATAACATCTTCTAAAAGGTACCTCTGTACCTTGGCGGTCTCATTTACCACGCTGGTATGTGGCAGGCAGGAGGAAGGCTGAACAGACCACAGATCTCTTGCTTTTGCAGCCTTCGCTTTCCAGCAAAGAACCCGTTTCCACCAGCAGCTCCAGTTACATCAGCTACCCAGGCTCACAAGCAGTTTTTCTATTTCCTAGAGTACTGGCTCAAGCACACGTTCCACCCGCTCTCCTTATCCCACCCAGCCACATACACTGTCAAGAGAGTTGGGTGATTGATTGCAGCCTGCCTGAATTCAAAGTAGTCAAATTAGACATTAATGTTGTGCTTAATGCGCTCACACAAACAAGGTCATTGGTTGCATCAAGACTAATAAGAGATGGCACATACTGGGACTGCGTGACCCGGGGGACTGGAAACAAGATGAAGAATCTTCAGTTTATGGCCACTGTTTCAGAATCTGAACCTACAGACATCCTACCCCTGTAAGGACTGCACAGCAACCCAGGGTAGGAGCACACAGTCCTCCATAACCTCAGGACAGAGGCACTGCTAACACCCTGGCTGCAGCCAAATTTTGATCACTGTCAAGATTAAGTACCCTCCATCCTTGTTCCCAGACGTTGCTCCAAATTACATTCATCCTCCCTCTAGAGGTGAGCTAACAAAATCAATAGGCTGTACTGAATTTAGGGGATGCTGTAAAATACCAGAAAAGAAATACAGATACCATTAAACCATGTTAACCTTGGAAAAAATATCAATTAATTCATCTGGGGGGGGAATGACACAGAGCCATGATACTATGTGAGAAAGAGAGAGCTGGAAAAGTGAAAGGTATTGGGATCCTCCAGTAGGAACCCACAGCTCTGCTGGGAAAGCTAGTGCCCAGCTGGGTGATGTGCCCACTGCCAGCCTGCCTGAGAGCGTGGGGACTGCTGATGCAAAGTGAAACACAATTTTTTTATGGAGAAGAGAAGGAGCTACAAATGACAGCATGAAATACTCTGAATCAGTTTCCAAGACCACCTCTCTACACACTGTTTCAAGGATGTGAGGTTATGTCTCTGGGCTGCGGCCATGCTCCTAGCTTAGTGCTTTTCATTGCCTAACCTTTAAACCAGAATTGTTTTATTTATAATAGCAGTGAGTTCCTATTGAGAAGCTCCAGCAACAAGTGTGTCTGGTTGTAATTTTATACCTATTTTCCATGGCAGAACCCCCTGGCTCTCAGGAAACCGTGGGGTATTAACTGTATCCCAGAGAAACAAGCAGATCCAGGACACGTCTTCTGCTGTGCTGGACAGGCAACTGCTCCAAAATGCTGCCCTCTTCACTTCCAAACCCCAAACACTCAGAAAGTTTCACTTGTAGGGTATGATTTTAATTACAGACATTGGAAATGAAGGGCTGAAAAAACAAGTTTGATCCTGAGGAGGTGTGAGTAGTCCCACCCGTGGCGGTCCTGGGAGCGCTCGCTCTCCTGCACCCTGCCTTTGAGGAACTGAAATGACCCAGTTGGGTTGCTGCAAGACATGACACAAGTCTTTGTCTTCATTCAGCTAATGAATGGTAAAGAAAAATTGGTAATGAAGGTAAAGAAAAATTCAGGGCTTGAAATTGCAAAGAATTAAGACTTAATTTCAGCCAAGACAGCAACTGGATCTCAGAGGCCTGTTTTCCTCTGAATTTTTCCTTGCTGCTGTGACGTGCTCACACTGAAAATTTTCCCTTGAGCAACTGCCTGACTAAAATACAGCACACCCTTACCATAAAGCCCTTTGTTAAAACATCTTTGCCATAAAGCTGCAAAACCTTGGCTCCCAAGTACATTAAATCCTTATAAACCTGCCTTCATTTTAACCGCACAGTATTTCAAGACACAAAGCGCTTCTTCCGAGAGATAGCACTTTAATGAGGAAAGGGGCAAAATATATAAACCAAACATCATTATAGCATAATTTCTAGGAGACAAGCATGCTGTTATAAAAAGAAGCCATGGCAATTGCATTTCACATGGCTTGAAGATTTAATGCTTTTAAAGAGCCACCACTATTTCCAGCCATTGGCGGTGTTTTGTTTTGAGCATAACAGAAAGCAACCAGAATTACGGGTCCGCTGTCAGCTGTGTATTTTATATTCTGTAAATTGTTGCAAATTCTGCTGCATGCTTGCAAAGTGTAATGTGGATTAGACACTACAGGGCTGACTGCAAGGTAACATACACCACTTTAAACCTCGGCATTCTTAAAGGTTGTTGCTTTCGATGCAATGGATGTGGTAAATTATCCAAACTAGATCCAATTCATACCGGATTGAAGGCGCTTAGAGCTTGTTTACATGCTAAAGACAAAGAAACCCACCACGAGAAAAATCGAGGGTACTGGCCAACCACTGAAAGTTGGTTTAATGACACCATTTAAAATCACCTGTCAGAAAAGCCAGGGTAACTGGCACATCAAAGGGGCTGCAGTTGGTTTCCAAAAATAAGAATACTCAATTTTTTTAATACCTGAAAATCAGCTGCTTTCTACAAAATGCCCAATGGAACAAATTCCCACCCAAGCCAGCCAGAAGAATGATACTGTTCTCCCAAAGAACAAACTATCAATGAAGCATCCTGAATTACACGGGTCTGGAAGATTTTTAAACTTAATCTAATAAAAAAGCCATTACTGATTACAATTCTTCCACATTAGTCCTTCAGTTGGAACTTCTGAAATGAAAGCTTAGCAGTGATTAGGTATTTAGTATCATCAGTAGAGAAAAATAGTAATAAAAAGATGAGCATAAAGGTCACCAGAGAGACAATGTATGGGTTTTTTTTGTGTGAGAAGAAAACCAAACCAAACAAAAATTCCCAACCTCCCCCCAAATAACCCCACCCCAAACCCAACAACAGCAGGGAGAATGCACTTTGCAGAAGCTTTGACCTGAAGCACATAAAACACTGATTGATGGATACTGAAAGCGAAGACACCAGTGGAAATTTAAACCCAACCAAGCACCAAAATTGGGATGGTTCGGTTTGGGTTTTTATGTGTGTTTCTTGGTAATATTTCAGAAAATTACAGAAGAATATCAGCAAATGATCATTTTAGCCACTGTCAGATCTGGGTCAACAGGAAGGCAACAATCTGACACGTAACTGAGGCCTACAACCTGGTCAGGGCAAGCATTTCCTCTGCTCTCTTTGCTGTAGCTCATAATGAATGGAATTCTGGACTGAAGGGTGCTTGTTCTCCCTGACTACCAGCAAGTTCAACACTCACTATATGGTGACAGTGATGGAGTAGCACTTCTGATTGCAGTTCTCAGAGAGGACATCTGAAGAGAACATAATACACCAACTCTTTATTTCTAAACAGGAAAACAACAGCCTCGCCTTTGGGTCCCATTTCTAAGGTAACTTTTTACCATCGTCATTTCTACTGATGTAACTTTTCTCCCCACGTTTACAGCAAAAGGCTAGCAGCTTCCTCCCTCACCATCATCTCTCCCTTGTCAGTCTCAAGAGACTTCTCTAGCTCTTATCAACTTTGCCACAGGAGAAGACAGCAGGCCGGACAAGTCTGAGTCAGCACGTCAGCACACAGATTATCACAGGATGCCTGGCACTGAGGTAACCCAGCCTAGCACGTGCCTTCCCCTAACTCAAGTTTGACATTTTTTGCTTGGTTGTGCAACTAAACCTCAAGGAAGAAGATAGCTGCAAGTGCACGTGCTACTTCTGTTTTACCACCTTCCCACTTCCTCCCTTAGTAGCAGAGGGTTTGGGGTGCTAGGAATGAGAAGCCTTATCAGCGCTGTGTAATGAGACCCTGAGCTAACGGGTTAGCTGACATGGAGCTGTTAAGTGAATTGACTTGGAGACAGTGGCGGGGGTGAGGGCTGGGGCAGGAGGAGGGGGGAGAAAAGAAAAAAATAAAAAAGGGAGACAGAGAGAGTGAGAGAGACAGACAGCAACCAATTCAGCTGCAGGAAATGAAGCTAAATCAGTCCCAAGTGCCCATGTTGGAGAGACTTGATCTCATACCTTGCTTGTTATCAAGGCACTCCTGATACGAGTCAGCTCCAGTTCCGTTGCGGTCTACAGACAAAACAAAAAGTTTCATTCATATCAAACATAAATATTAGAAACTTCTCAAATGGCAGCCCTGCTGGAGCAACATGTTACGTGCAATAGCGCTAGCTCTTTAGGAGGCCATGCTGGTTCGCTGACATGAACTGTGACTCGCTCTGAACAAGCTGCAATAAACTGACACCAACCCAACACCATAAACTTATTTTTATCCCGGGCAGTAGGCACAGGGTGCTCTCCTTCCAGCCCTGCCCATCTGCTCCATGATGGTGAGGGCACAGGGGAGGGGATTACTGCCGCAGCTGCTCTGAATAAGTTCCTTAAGCACGTGGAAGATGGAACACTTGGAGTTAAATCTGCTGTTACACAGTTCACTGTAGGGCCTATGAAACCATTGGTTTAAACCAGCAGACCCTGATCTGTAATAGACTTGTCGGGGCCTGTGGTGCTGGGGGCTCCCTGTTGGGTTTTGGCTGCTACGTTGTATTAAAGACAACTGAAAATAACCAGAACATGCTTTCCAAACAGGTCTCTTGCCTGGAAGGAGGTTACTGCAGTCACTTCTAGGGTTATCTGATCCCACAGCAGGAGAGGAGTTGGTCTGTGCCATGAAAACGGGGGAGGCTGAGATTCCTGGACTCCTGTGTACTTCACACAAGGAAGCCAGACAGCTCCCAAACTCAGGTGTGATTGCACAAGGGGCATTTCCCAGCCAGCATAGATATCACCTCACAAAACCCTTCATCTGCATTAGAGGTTAAACTAGGCTGTGTGTAAAAATGGTTTAAGCTGTAGGTTAGCAGAACCAGGTCATAACATGGCTTAGACCTCAAAAGCAAACCAAAAAATGTTACAACATGGCTTCTCCTCCTGCTTTGCAATCCAGGTCAGCCACAAAAAGAAGTCTGGATGGTTCTTGAGAAACAATATTAAATACATCTGTAAACCCTGGATCAACTAATGCAGCTTGCAGGCACCTCACGTGTCATGCTGAGTATCACAGTAACACAGAGAGTACCACAGCCAAGCCCATGGGATAGGTGTTTGCACACACAAGGGATCCTCAAAGAGCGAATGCTTCGACATCACAGATAAAAACACAATGGGGACAAAACCCATCCTGCTGTGTAACCACCAAACCAACTGATCAGGTCAGCCATGGCACAGCACTCCTACTGTACCAACTCCAGCTGCACTGCAGACAGCTGCTCTACTGGGTAAGTTCCTCCACACACTGATCACAACTAATGACAAAGCCACCAGTGGGACCTGGAGTCCCACAGCAGACAAGCTGTCCATTCCAGTACCAGTGTTTCCATCTCACTGCCCAGGGAACCAACATAACAAGGGGTTAATTTCTTCCCCAAAGCTGCTCTTCAGGGCCAGAAGGTCAGTATTGTTCACAGCAGAGAAGGGACACTAGGAGAACACCTCCTGCCCAGGCACCTGCAAACAACTCCACCTCTGCACCTCCCGAAGCTGACCAGTCCCTGAACAAGATGTCTTTCTGGCACCTCTCACGTGTGGCAAATGCATCCCCACCACACAAACTGCCCTTCCACCTCCGCTCCACCAACACCTGGTGATGGTTCCCTGAATGTCCAAAGAGACCCAGATCACAGTTAAAAGGCATCACATTCAGCAATGCCATTTAATGCACAAAGAAGCAAAAATTAAAGTTGCCCCACCGTTTGTGTTGTGTAAATCCCAGATAATAGATCTTCTCCCTAATCCTAATGAGGCCTTCCTATTAAAATCTTTATTAGCTTTCAGCTCTGCAGATTGCCCAAAGGCTCATCAGTTTCCCTATCTCTCAGTACCAAGATCTGCTTTAACTTTTACAAATAGCTCTAAGATATTTCTCAGCTTATCAGCATTGCCAAGCAGCCTGTCTTATCATTACTATTGCAGATAAAATAAATGAGCTCGGGATGATATGAATAATGGCATTTTCTGTAGGCTGGTTTCCCATTACATTTTCAACAGATTGTAGATTTAAACTTCAGCACAAAAGGAAAAAAAAAAGAAAAAAGCTGTGGAGGGGGAAAGGTGGTGGGTTTTTTTCTTCCCATTTACCTTCCCTGTCTTAAGATCGCAGGCTACATTTCTAAGCTTACCTGATGCGAGCTAGTAATTAATTTTGAAAGGGAGCAGAAACACCTCAGCTCTGCTCTCTCTGAAGACCAAAAGCACAGTTACTTCTGGGATGTTTTTTCAGCTGCTTTTGTTGGAAAAAAAAACCACAACAAACCAACAAGGGCTAAATTGCACTCTGCCTAATGAAGCCATCTTCATTAGTTTGCTCCTTTCCCTAGCAGACTAGGAATACCACTCAGATTGGGAATTGAAATCATGAAAAGCAACAGAACTGCATTTGAATTAAAAGACTGGGCTACAAAGGTCTCCGGCGTCTGCTCCGGGCTGATTAGCACGAGGCGCGTGTGGCACCGCTGCAGCACAGAGCGAACTGCACAGCACACGCTCGCGGATCAAGGGGAAGCGTTCACGGGAGACGAGGAAGCTGGAGACTAACACGTCTCTCCCGGTTCGTGACGGCGAGCGGGGAGGTCATGTTCTGGCAACCATTTTCTGCTCGGTCCCTGCAGCAATCCCTACAGGGTTAAACGCTTTTCCGCTCCCCAAATTCCTAGCCCTGTCACTGTATCAAGGTTATCTATTATTGGCAGTGACAGGTGAAAATTAATCTCCTAATTATTTCTTGCTGCGTAATCTGCACTGAAGAAGTAACATAAAAGGATTACAGTACACCCTCTACGGAAGGCTTTGCTAGAGAGCCAATCATCCGGGGAGATAGAAGGTATGTGGTAAAGAGATATTTATGACGGATTTCCAACCATTTTGAAGGCAGGCTATAACTTTATAACCTACAGCTTTGGAGTAAGGATCTACTTGCTGGTATCTTAATAGCCTACATGCTTTTTATTGTTGACTATTCCATGGTAAAAAAAACCCAGCCACAAGATTTATACCCATTACGTCCCCGATTCTCCTTCGGCACAGCAGTAACGGCAGGAACAGCATCCACGTACGGTATTTTTTACCCCCGCCCAAAACCACGAAGGCAGACACCACACACAGCTTGCTTTAACTCAGTATTTAAAATCTTGTAACTACCTTTCCCAGCAATTGAACTGTAAAGTTTTTTCCCCAAGAACACAAGCTAGGCAGAATATTTTCAAAATTAAAAATGTGTTTTTTTAAAAAAATATCTCATTTTGTAAGCAAGCTAGAAATATCTTTGGTAACAACATAAATATCCACCTTGAAATGCTGCCTTAGTGTAAGCCCTAACTCCTCTCTCGCCACCCACCTGTCAGTAAGGTTTATTTTTATGGCATTGAAGAATACACATTTTATTTACCTTTAACCCTTTCGATGCAGCCATGTAAGGTGCAAACAGATATTTTGGAAAACCAGTTTTCAATATCCTTGTCAAACCACATCATCCTAGCTGAAGTTGACAAGAACCACCAGTGACAGGTTTCTACTCTTACCTTTTACAGTGATGTTAGCTATGTCTAGAGCTGCTCTCCTAAACCATGCCCATGGGATGGTTAACACGGGGGTCACTATTTGTAAAACTCTGGCATGGTAACGGGACAGAGCAGTGAGTAAGATTACCACTCCAGCATCATCGTCGGCAACCAAGACCTTCCACCAGCCCCGTGCACAGGTATTTTCATCTTCCCTGGCAGTGACCTTTCCTACAGGGTGCAGAAACAGCACTAACCATGTTAAGCGAATTCTCAGTGCTTAAATCCAGCACCGTTTTCCCCTTTTTTTTTGGAAAGCCAAGCCCTGCCTCCAACTTGGAAAGCAACACAGTGGTCAGCAGCGAGCGGTCACCTCTCTGGTTTGGATTTTCCATGATCAGATTCCTCATCTGAGTCTACGCTGGGTGAATCAGACCACAAGTGACACTGAACCCAGACACCAACCAAAACCACGCAGATGACACCAAAACTGGGACAGTCGGAGAAGACCAGCCCCACCTCGAGGAGTGCAATGAGGCCCGGCAGCCACACGGTGGCACGCACAATACTACGAAATATCATCAATGAAACGCTGAAATCGGGGCCTGGATTTCCAACACCGCACCTTGAACTTCCCCAAAAGTAGCGAGAGCTGCTCGAAGCCGCCTGGATGACGAAAAGCCACCGTCAGGGGTCACTGCGCCACCTCGGCCGCTCGCCCTGCGCAAGGCGGGTCTCAGACACCCAAAAGCGGGCACACATCTGGAACTCCAGGGACACAACCCTGGCAAGCGATTCCCACCAAAGAATAACCGCTAGAACCACCGACACTTGGATTCTACGGGAGCAGATCCAATTAGGTGAGTTCCCAGGCAGTGGCAGAGGTGTGACACTGCCACCTTCTAACACCCCTGAGCCCGGGCAGGCGCTGCCCGACAGTTCAGGCCCGAACGCTCTGGGTCCGGGCGTGAAAATGCTCAAGGGCAGGTGTGTGCAAGTGATTTTTTTGTTCTTCCCTTTTTAAGGCAACTGCTAGTAAAAATGGGAGGGTGTATTTAAGTCGATTTTAACAAGTGCCACCTTCTCCATCTGACAGTCAGCTCCCAGGCAATCCTTTGCACATTACGAGGACTCTGAAAACACCTATCGGCTACCAGGCTCTAATAGATCCACAGCACCATGTGTAAGCATTTCCATACATTTCACATTCACCAGCATGAGCATAAGGTCATTCATGTTTACACCATTAAGGCTAGAGATCTTCTCTTCCTAAGGACATATACAGAAATAATTTAATGAAGGCTGGAACAGGACACAAGCCTTTAGTGGTTTACCCTTTGCATTAAATAAGTGAGGAAACTATTCACCTGCATCTCTCGTTTTACAGACATTTTGATCTTACGGTTACCTAATCTCCTTCATAGTAGTTATGAGAACAAAAGAAATGTGTGTATCGAGGCAAAGCACCTACTTACTACTGTACCAGTGCTACTTCTAACAAGCCTATTTTTCAGTAATACATTTTGCTTATGGAAATCTGAAGAATAAATTCCTATCCATAGGCATTTTCCCCAAATGCTCCATCACCAACCTCATTATGCAATACAGAAATTCTCCCAAGGGATATTATGTAATGGCAATCCCTCCTTCTTTTCCCTAAGGAGTGTATTTCTCATTACATCTCCTAGTAATTGATCAGTCTAGGAAATAATTTCTGGCAAAACCATATGTTTCTTTACCTAGTTCAAAATTCCCATCTTTATTCAGAAGGATAAAAGACTGCAAGAATCTGCCACGTTTCCATTTCTAATGCAGGATGTCAGTCTTACCTCAAACATGCTATTAAGGAAGGAGCAACACATTCACGTACCTGCCTGACTTCAGATCTTGTAAATTCATAAAGTCATTTAAATTTACCAGCTTACATTTCCTATTCCAATGATACAAATGATTTTACTTGGCTGCATCTTCTGTAATGACTTTAAAAAACCTGCTTCGTATTCAAATGTATCCAGACACCACCATCCCTAGCTAACATGGGTCACTCCACACAAGGATGCTGGGAGTCAAGCGGGGGGTGGGTGGAAGTAAATAAAGGGAAGAGATTTAAGGGAGAAGATGACATGCACATCTGTGCTTTCCAAAAGTGCAGTACAGCACAGCCTGGCTCACTGAGGAATGCAGCCCTTCTCATTGCCACTTTTGTCAACATATCACTGTTAAACATCCTAACAGCTTTTAGTTTAAAAGCAACAACAGCAAACACTAACATTTGCACTCCTTAGGAAAGTTAACACTTCAAGTCGCTACATTTTTGCAAAATCAGAGCAAAATAAATATCAACTACAGCTGAATGTCTGCAGTTTATCACTGGAATTGGAAACACACTCCAATCCCTTTTACAACTTAAAAATAACAGGGCTACTCGAGACACTGCTATTCGATTTAGCCAGGCCACAAGGTCCAACAGACGACTCCATGTCCCGATAGAATAACACCGGGATATATTTTGCTCCTTCGTTTGTTTATGAGAACAGACTGCCTCTCTGATAAACAAGGCTTAAGGTTTCACTCAGAATAACCCACCTTCCAAACAAAATAAATCACTGTACTAGAGAAAACCCGCTATCCAGCTAAACAAAATACTGCCTTCCTTGTGTGACAGCATTAATTAGGTCTGGAAAAGAAAATCAGGCACCCCAAGCCAGTGACACTGGCTTTCGTAAAGCACGGGGCAGTTTCAGGGAGCTGTTGTCAGCAAAGAAGAAAATTCTTGAGGAGAGCATTAGAAGTCTGCCGACTTGTAGGAAGTTAATGTTGTGTGTATAAATCAGGCAGCTCGTCCTTGTAAGTCCATACGTGGAGAAAATCGGATTTATACATAAACATAAACCTCTGAAGTAAATTCTGATCGGGGGCACCAGAGATTTAACTCTAGGAAGAAGAATGGTAAGACTCTGATTTCCTGTAATGCTTTTATCCACTCGAACGAGCCTTCCTTTCAAGAATTGATAACGAAGTAAATAATTCCAGTTTCCACGGCACTGGGGAGACGGGTAAAGGACGACCTCCACGACCCAAAGCAATCTTTCGGAACAGTAACTTACATAACAAGAAATTATCTTTGTTACAAAATTAGGTTAAAAGGACCTCAGATACTGTAATGTTACAAAGAACCAGGACATGCCTTGAGAAGATTAGCCAGCAAGCAGCCTCCCGAGATAAACGCCCAACTTCAAGAAAGATTTTTACAAGCCTAAAACCCAGCTGAAATTCCAGAGAGATGTACAAGCCTTTGCCATTTACAAAGGTCCCTCTCCCCCTCCCCTCTGCCCTCGCCTTATTCCCGAGCTTTTTCCAAGCCATCTTTAGTTAACCAGTGACCTGGAAATCTTCCTTCGCCCCCCTCCCCCTTTCCAAATTAGTCACTTTTAAACACACAAGGTTTAATTTCTTAATTGGATTAAATTTTTTGCTTTCACGGGAAGCAGAGGGGGGGTCGGGCCAGCCCCCCCCC
>VXBZ01004136.1:396741-425619 GCA_013399135.1 Heliornis fulica | reverse complement strand
TCCCGGGGCGGGGGTGTGTGTGTGCGGGTGTGAGTGTGTGATTCTGTGTGTGTGTGTCTGTTTCTGTGACTGTGAGATACTGTGTGTGTGTCTGTGACTGTGAGTGATTCTGTGTGTGTGCGAATGTGTGTGTGGCTGTGGCTGTGAGATTCCATGTGAGACTGGGTGTGTGTGTGTCTGTGACTGTGCGAGTGGTTCTATGTGTGTGACTGTGTGTCTGTGACTGTGATTCTATGTGTGACTGTGTCTGTGACTGATTCTGTGTGTGTAACTGTGAGTGTCTGTGACTGATTCTGTGTGTGACTGTGATTCTGTGTGCGTGAAACTGTGTTTGTGTTTGTGTGATTCTGTGTGTGTGACTGTGTGTGTGTGACTGAGTGATTCTGTGTGTGTGTGACTGTGTGTGATTGTGTGTCTGTGACTCTGTGACTGATTCTGTGTGTGGCTGTGTGTGTGACTCTCTGTGTGTGTGTCTGTGACTGTGTGACACAGGTGTGGTGCGCTGCCTGTGTCCCTGCATTGTCTGGGTGTGCACGAGCTGTGCATGCTGCCCAAATCCACATGCACAGGGGTGTTTGCTCACGGCCTGTGTGTCTGCGGGTGAGCAGGCGTGAGCCGGGTGTGTAACTTGTGTGCAACCTCTGTGTGTGTAACCCGTGTGTGTGGGTATAACCTGTGGGTGTAACCTGTGTGTGCGCGCAACCTGTGTGTGTGCAACCTGTGTGTGTGCAACCCATTTGTGTGCGCAACCTGTGTGTGTGCACAGCGGTTGTGCACAGCCCGTGCGCATGCCGTGTGGTGTGTGTGTGCACAGGCTCCAGCTCTGTGCACTCCGTGTGTTCACAGGACATGTGTGCACAGTGTGTGCGTGCCTGTCCACGGTCGTGTGTGCACAGCTTGTGCACAGTCTGTACTGATGTGTGTGGCCTGCGTGTGCACACAGCTTGTGTGTGTGTGTGTATGCTCCAGGGGTGTGCCTGCACACAGCCGGTGTCTGGCTGTTCCCACTGGCCGTGTGTGGAGTGTGTGTGCGCAGGCACACGGCCAGGGAGCGCACGGAGTGTGTGTCAACGCGCGAGCGAGCGTGCGGGCGCGCGCATGTTGTGCATGTGTGCGCCCGCTCCCTTCCCCACCCCGTTCTTTTGATGGGCTGAGGCTGCGCTCCCTTCCCTCTGTTTTCCACGTTAGTTGCATCCTTCTGTGTCCCGGGATCCATTCAGACCCCCGGGGGATTTGGATCCAGGTGGAGTGAGAAAAACAAAGGAAATGTTTAATAGTGATTAACCTTCGCATTGCAAAACACTTGTTCGTAGGCATATTTAAAATATAATTACTATTGTGGTGATTCATAGGTGCTTTAATAAATGGTTAATCAATGGCCACAGGGGCTGACGATCCCACTGCCTGACACGCCTGGTGTGCGCCTGCCACAGAATCCAATGTGATTCACAGGGACGGGGGCAGCCCCTGCTCTCCCTTCCCCCTTGCTGGAGCGGGGCTGGCACACCCACACAGCCTTCCCGTGTGCCCCCCGCGCACCCGGAACACCCCGTTCCGTACCCCCGCTCTGCAGGTCGGGGTGCCTGCACGAGGCCCCGGTGCTGCGGCTGCCTCTCAGGCGGGGGAACGGAACCGTCGGAGCACAGCTTTCAGCCGGCCTTGAGAAATGATCTGAAATCTTCAGGGAGAGAGGCAGTAAACATCTGTATACTATTAAATCCATTAGATGTGTTCATTATTTTATATTGATTGGTATATCACTACACAAAGTTAATATATTATGATTATTAGTATATTGTTAAATCATTAAATAGGACAGCAGATGCAATAAATAATTTCCAGGGGATCTCTGCTGACATTTAGAAATTGATGGGTATGCTTTTCCTCCTGCATCCCGGCTGGCTGCAAGGCTGCAGCGACACTCCGGCTGCGCTGCCTGATCTCCTTCCCCTGCCTTCCTCTGCAAGCAAAGGCGGCTGCAGGAGCCTGCTCTGCCATGCCCGAGTTTGTACCTTAAAAGATGAGGTGGAATTAATACAAGCCCCGAAGAAACCTGTTGGATGAGGATGTTCAAACCGCTGGCATGAAACGGAGAGCCACAAGCAGGATTTATGCTGGAGGCCGTAGCTTGGTGTTGCTCAGGGAGAAGAACACCCCTCCTGCAACACCAGCGGGATTTTTGTGTGAAGACGCAAGGACGGAGCCAGCAGCAGCGTCACCTGCATCCCGTGGGTACCCATCCCAGCCTGCTCTCCTGACTGTGGAGCAAAAGCATCTCCTGACCGCAGCAAAAACATCCCCAAAGCCTCAGCCCAGACTCCAGGTCACCGGGGTTCGTGGATTTATGGCGCAGCTCCTCATGAAACAGCAGATGTTGGAGAGCGCACACATCTGTATCTTTACAGCAGGGGAGCTGGATGCCAATCAGGGTTAATTCGGGATAAATTTACAAGAGCGCGCAGCATGACCCAAGGTACCTCTTTATTGGCCTACTACAGGCCTGCTAAATACATCGGCTGACTACTACACATTAAAGCCACATGAGCCTGTATGTTCAAAATGAATTTTACAGGAAGACACAGGGATAGAAAAAGGAGGAGAGCCTGTGTCACAAATGACATCCAGATGTGAAAACACTGTAAATACAAACATCAAAAGGCTCACCCCTCCACATTCTGCAAAGACAACATCGAAGAAAGGACTTGCTGCATTTAAACAAATATTCTCGGCAAGGAAGCCAAGGAGCCTGCTGTCCCCAGTGCACAGCACACCCCCACGGATCCGAGTGGGAATTAGCCATTTGTCAAGGATTCTGCCATCCTCTAGGCAGTCCAACCTTGGATCAGGGGCAATGAAACGGGATGGAAGGGGAGGTGTTCTCCTGAGGAGACTGAAGTTTAAATCTAATAACTCAAATCTGAAAACTGCATGTGATTGTTTAGATAAAGTCTCCGGGGCTATGACATACTTCTTACTAGAATCAATATCATTCAGGGATGGCTCTTAAGCCTTGACAGTTGCGTGAAACAGCCAAATAAAGGGGTGCCTTCTAAAGCCCTGGTGTTTACCCCAGCAAAGATGTACTGGACCTGGGGCACCTGGTAAAACACTGACTTTGTTTTAAGAAGATGTGGCAAATGAAAGGCCATTTCCCTGGAAGGGCTCTGAGGAGCTTGAAATCTCCGCTCACATGGACCTACAGAGGATGACCCAGCAGCCAGTCACTGCAAGTGAAGGACGCCACAGACTCATCCCATCCACCACCTGCCACACTGTCCCTTTCCCTTCTTACCTTACTGGCTTGCAGGGGGACAGAAGAAACCCAAAGTAGTACTGGTGGTAGTGGAAACCACTTAACACCCTTCCTGAAAGGTGGGGGATTGATGGCTAAGTGTTGCACACAGGGTGCAATCTCAGATGTTTATTTAGTGTTCTCGGTTCTGCCCTCAAACGCGCAAACCAAGATGACAACACCGGATGTCACCTGCTTGAGCTCTCCTCTTGGGGTAGCATGGCCAGGCCTGGGGCTGGTGCAATGTGAAAGCGAAGCTTAGATGGGGCGCCTGCTTGCTTTCTCACCTCTTGAAGATGCTATCTGACCACCAACGCCTTACACACAGCGCGAGCAGACCACAGGAGGGACTGTGCACCCCGTAATGCGCTTAGCTCTTCGAGGTGCCGGGATGCCAGGGTGTGGGAGCAGCCCGAGTGCTTGCAGAGATATGAGATGAGATGAGCTGTGGCTGTTTTGACTCAGGCCTGACTCAAGGCTGCAGGATCACAGCCTTGTGACCAGCCACATCTCTCCCAGGTGGAGAGCCCTACCCTGAGACCAGACTGTCAAACGAGGAGCTGGGGCTTGAAGAGAGCATGGAGGACACTCCTCACACCCCGAGCCAGTCCACGCTTCGTATTTTGGAGCTGAAAGCCTCAGGCAGTCTGAGACTGGTGGTGCTGACAACAGAAGGGGAAAGCACTTAGCCACAGCCTTGCATAAAGATGTCACGAGGAAATCAGGATTTTACAGGAGAGAGCGCGGAAAAGCACTCCGGAAGAGCGGGGATAAACGCAGGGCTAGATTCAATAAGAGACACCAGCCGCCTCCCGCGCCGCGTGGCCCCACCTGGGCTTCTGCTGGGAGGCAGCCGGAGAGAAGTTTTATTGAATCTTTTATTGAATCTGTCTCCAGGCTGGGAGCTGCGCTAGGTACCCTCACCAGGGCCTAAAAATAGAAAGGAAGCGACACAGGAATTCGCAGCGAAACTGTTAAGATATGCTCTCATTTGCTTTAAAGCGCCGCGTGCGCTGGGCGGGGGAGCGCGGCAGGGGACAGTGCGCCAGGCTGCCTGCCGGGCACCTGCGGCTGCCAGCGCCGGAGCCCGGGCACAGCTCTCCATCCCCGTGACACACGGTGACACAGCTCCGCGCCCAGTGCCGTCTACAGAGCGACGTAGCCACAGCAGGATCACATTACATGCAAAATCTATAGCTGCTCCAGAGCTTAATTGTGACACGGAGTTTTCACTTGCTGAACAGAAATGGGAGGGGAAGCCTGAAACTGTCTAAACAAAAGAATGTTTTTTTTCCACTGCGCTTTCACATGTTCATAAACCGAACAGAATACAGTTAGAGACGGCCCTTCGCCTCGGGGCATCCAAGGCTATGGCTCCAATTAAAGAGAACAAGGATACAGGAGGTGGTACCTCCAGTCTGATTGCTCTCGCCTGGGGCAGCTAAGCCTCATGAATAAACACTGTTGGCTCTAACTCTCAACAAAACAATTACACATTTGTTTTTAGAATACATTTTCTTAGCCTTTCCACTTGCAATTTTTTTGCTACTATAAACTAGCCAGGACAAGAATAAATACCTTTGTGATTCTCTAAACATCCTTGTAATTGCAGTGCTTCACTCATGAATGTGTATTTCAACAGAAGATCCCAAGCGATATGAAGAAATGTTTCTTTGAAGTAACCTTTCTGAATTATATGCAAAATATTTATAGCTAATTATTATTAGAAGAACTCCTGTAGACACTGCCAGCTGCAGGAGTGAAACCTTACGCACGAATCCAGTTATCTTTGAAGAACGCAAAGAACAAGGAGACGGGTGAGACTTGTGTTTAGGCCTCCTGCCAAGCGTGGTCACCAGCATGGTGCAGCTCCTGGGGCCACCCCCATCTGCCCAGGGGCCTGTCAGCACCCCCACCAGACCTCCTTACTGGCAAGCCCCATTGCAAAGGGGAGCCCAAAGGGGGTGCTTCTACACATCAAAAGTGCCTGCTCAAGGACCTCCTGGATGCAAATGAAAGGGGTAGTAGGATTCCTACTGTTGGGGAAAGTCTTAATGGAACTGACAGTGGATGAATCCAAGTGAAAGTGGGTGAGTAACTTCCACTCTCAGCACCCTGCTGTCAGAGCAGGACACCGTCTGGAGCTTTTGTTTTACTGGAGAAAGTAGCCCCAGCTGGTCCTTGTAGGCTCAGGTTTCCTGTAAAGATGGGTGCAGAGGCAGAACCCTGCTTTCCTTCTGAGGACAGCGGTGGAAGGAGAAGAATGATTTACTCAACTTTTGAAGGATTTTTCCCAGAAAACTATTGCTGCAAAGCAGAACATCCAAAATCCAACCACCTCTACAAAACACCAACCCTTCAATGGCAGTTTCTCTAATTAGCACAAAATATTTTGGCGAATAAATACACTTAAAAAATCTTATTATTAGAATGTTTCCTAACTGGATTATTACCCTCCCCCTTGCTGTTAGTGTGGGGTTCAGAAGATACAGGATGGGAGAGTAACAGAAAGCGTGTGACCGTGGACAGGCGACACTCGGGTGAGGGTTTGGGAGCGACCAAGCAATACTTCGACGGTACTTGTTGCACACTCAAAGTCAGAAGACAAGTAAAGTTGCCTGCTCCTATATGTTATTTATATATTGTGTTAAGCACAACGTGCAAATGAGCTGGAGTATCAGACGCGGCAAGATGTTACAGAGCAGTACTACACAGCACAACAAAGATAAGTGACTCTCCGTATGGGGCCCTGCATCCTAGGAATGTTTATACTTGATTGTATAATTGGGACCACAGCCAGCTCATCCTAAAATATACAGCATGAGTATGGTTAGGCATTGCATCTGTAACATACACAACTTTAGATGTCAAAGCATCTTTGTTTGAAGTCAACAGCAATAAAAACTGCATTTGTACGAGAGCTTAGCATGTGGGAATACATATTGCTAAACCAGGATGTTAACACATGGCCCTCCCCAGCTTGCTGCTGCCAGAAGTATGCCTTTCAAAAGCGACAGGAGCATGCCAATAATCTGTAGGATATTTTAAAACTTGGAGAAATCGACAGCAATCATCCAGTATTGGAGAAACTCCTTTTGGGCAAATTCACCTTTGTTAGAAACTGGCACAACTCCTTCTACTTTGAAAGATTTGGACCCTCTGCCTGTACGGGTGCGTTATGTACAAAAGAAATCCACACAAGGATTTTTCCATCGTGTTTCATTTTGCAGAACCTTCGCTTAGTCACTTAGTGACTAATTATTCCCTTATATTAGTGAAACATTCAAATGTGTAGAAACTTTCAGATGTACACAAAACCATCTCTTTGAGGTCGCTCTCTTGATGCTGCTTCATTAAGGCAGAGAGAAATTATATCAGAACCGTGTCAAGCTTATGGGATTTCTGTGAATTCCCTTTCTGGATATTAAACTTTAAACAAATATTATGATTGTATTCCAAAGGCTTGAATGGGCCGATGATTTTGAAAGTGCTACTTTGGCATCATTGTGCAGCTCCATTCTTTTATGTATGTTTTGTTAAAACACAAAGAAGCTCTATTTATGAAAAGCCAGTCTTAAATCTATAGTTTGTGAAGCCATAATTTGTGGTTACAATTGTGGTTAATTTAACAAAGAAAGCCTTCTGGTTCACAGTGCACCATACTTACTATTTTTCATAAACTAGCAGAGAAAAAAAACCCCTTCAACATGTCAGATATATGATGATCCAGCAATGTTGCAATTTTCCAACTCCTATTTTGTGGTATACCATATTATATGCACAGGAATGCTACATCATTTATTCTGGAGCACAGCCCTGTAATTATTGCTGGCAAACTACTAATTACATACCGCCATCAAATCTAACAATTTTCCCAATAAAAAAAAATAACTACTTTCGTGTGGAATATAGCAAATACAGCCATGAGTGCACGCATGTTTTTATTGTAACCACATGCCATATGGTACTGATCCTTCACTCACATACTCTCCACCTAAAATACCTGTACTGACAAGGGGATTCTGCCAGCTCTGTGCTAGGGTACAATGCCATGAGGTATGAAAGGTCTCAATGGTGAACACTGGTTCTGAACTGGTGACCACCCCACCCATCTTAGGGACAAACCTCTCATATCACACGGGTTTTTTGGCTTGGTCTAATTATGATTCAAGCTCTGCAACAAAAAAGGGGGGTTAGATCTCGAGTTCCCCAAACTCCAGGATTGTTGCATTTGGAGTTTTGTTGTTGATTCATCTTTAGAAGCTACAATATGGATCTGTGTCCCCTGCTGAGAGCAACGGTTAGCACTGCGGAGAAAGGCTGTCAGCTGGTCAGAAACCTGCTTCTCTGCATCCCAAGGAGTTCTTAGAGCCGTGGCAAATTTCAACTGCAGAACCGCACGGTTTTGAGTCACTTCTAGGAAAAAAGGAGGGATTGTGGGGAAGAGGGAGCACGCAACAGTAATTCCCAGCAGATAATGCCCTGAACAGACCCTGACATTTCCAGACATTGGCCACAGATTCGACAGCTTGGAGCAGACCCACCATTCCCTGGCAGCACGAGAAGAGCACGGGCAGAGAAGCAGCAGAGGCATATTGAAACCCATGAATGCTTCTGCTTGAGGCTGTCTGTGTCTAACGTGGTCGGGTGATTTAATGCATGCCTGTCCCGTGCCCAGGCTGCCCGTGGGCTGGGGGTCACCACAGGAGAAACGGTGCTGCAGTCTCCCAGGATAAACGCGGGGTGAAGTGGGAGCTGCGGCGCTGCAGGGAGCCAATTACGGATTTGAGGCTCCAGGCTGCTTGCTCACAGCATCTGCCCGAGCTGCAGCGGGGCTCCTGCACTCCCAGCCAGCGGCAAAATTACCTGCAGGGCTGGACGATGCCAGCGGAGCTCAGCAGCATGCTGGGGCGCAGGGCAGATGGGGCTTCTGGCTGCAGAAGCTGCCTTCCCCCAGCAGCACGTTCGGCCCTCGAGAGCACCCCTAATGCTCTGGGCTTCCCTGGCAGACATGGGCAGGGCAGGGGAGAAGCCCAAAGCAGCATCAGCTCCTACTGCGTTGTTTGCTTTGTTCACAGAACCCCCTCTGGCTTGTGGGGGGCTATTTTGACAGGCAGAAGAAAGGGACAGTGGTGCTGACTGCCCCCGACACGACTTCCCCTGGACTCCACCCTCCCTAGCGTCAGTGTTTCTGACTTGTCAATCAAAACATCTGTGAGACTGGCTTCCTTTTAAAAACATGACAAACAGCGTAGCTATGCGAGACAATTTTCTTAATCTTTCTCAATTTTCTCCTATTTCAAAACTGCAGTTCGAATTGACTGCAGAGCAAAGCTCTTTCCTGCTTATCTGAAGGTGTGGAGCAACGTAAGGAGCTTGTTGCACACTTTGATGATAATGTGTGAAACGAAGCAGCCGGGGTGCTTGTGAAGGATGTCAGAAAATACAGTAAGTAACCTCAACGCCTCTGCGGCAGCACAGGGCACACGCTGCCAGCACAAAGCTGCCCATAGATCCAAAATCTGGCTCAGTTCTGGTAAAGCATGAACTGTTTGCTTAAGTTACTGGCATTTACTCCTCAGTGTCCTCAGCAGCTTCAACAAGAATAAAGCATGCTTTGCATGCCAAGCAAGTTGGTTGATCTTAGTCACGGCCTTGGTCAAACACAAGAGTTGCTTGACAAGAAAGAGCTGCAGCTAAAAACATTAAAAAACGTTAAGAGAGCACGCAGCTTGCAAGTTCAGTGCTGTATCTGAAGCCTGACGGTCTTCGGGAACTACCCTCAACATTCATCTCAGCAGGAGTTTTCAGGCACCAGCACTCCTCTCCCCTTCATATCTCTGTTCTTATTTATTTCACAACTACAGAAATAGACTGGTTTAAAAAAAAAAAAAAAAGTGACAGGTATAAGACTCAGCTCATATGGATAATTCTGGAAAAAGAGATTTCCTTCCCTGAGACTGCTTTCAGGTTTGCTGCTATCAGTGGAGGATTAGTCAGCTAACACGGCCTCTCTGTTGACACACATTTTCTCCCCACCGTTAAGACAGCTTAACTACTTTCTACACCAGAATATGCAACGGCTAACCAGATACTTTCAAAAAAGAAAAGTATCTCCTACTTATTCATTCTGCCTTCAGTATTGAATAGGAATCCACAGACAAAGAAATAAGCACCCAAAACCCTTGTACCTCTAAAATAGGCTCGCATGAAAAGCTTGAATTATGGTTAGATAAATAAATGAACAGAAGTAGTCACTTGGCCAGTCTCGCAAGCGCACAGAATCCATTCAAAATCTCGCATATGTTTTCTTCTTCAGCATATACACATTACAAGGATTAAACAGAAAGGGAAACTTACAGCTTTAGACACACTTTGTGTCTCAATACCAACTGCAGCACTAGCTTCTCTGTAAGGATTATCAAGGCTACACCCCCATGCAGCTGTCAGTCCCTGCGGGCTGTAATTCAGGATCCTGCTCTCACTCTATCCATCACATTTACACAAATCCCCAAGGTGGACTGCCTTCTAAATGTCTTTACCTTGTGCATTATCCTGGGGCTTAACAATCCAATATTGGTGCAGCCAAGGATAATTACTCTCCATTGATGATAAAACACCCTGAATCCTGTCAGGCATGGCAATTTGCATCTTACAGTGCCGAGGATCAATACGTACAACAAAGGAGTGAAACCTGATTAGATACTGCTGCCTCTCAATGGAGAGGGAAGGGCTGATTGCGGGGTTGAAGCCCTGGTTAAAAGGGAAACGCAGGTTTCCCATTACAACACCGTCCCCAGACCTGCTGCTCACCCAGACGCTGCTGCGGGGAGTTGGAGACTGGAGGAGAAAGTAGGTGAACACCAGTCAGGAGTCCCAGGCTCCTGGTACAGAAGGGGTGTCACTGGCTCAGGACAGCACGGCTCGTGCAGTTTCACCCTAACCCAAGAGAATCCAGCAGAAGGGAACTGTCTGGAGCTCCGACTGGTTCAACATTTCCCCCTGGTTTTATAGATTCACAGGATGAAGAGGTCAGGTAACTAGTGCACAGCGACACACGGCTTCAGTAACGTGCCTGGAAGTCAGCTAGTGGCTATCCGAAAACCTGAGCATCCCCTAGGAGCGTGGGCTCAGCAAGGAGCTCCTGCCCTGCCAAGGCAGCAGAAATGTCATATATATTTAAAATAAGGGATTGCAGGACTTTTCAACCACAACTAACCAGGTAAGCAGATGTATGAAGGTGGAGGTGGAATAAAGAATGATTCCAACCCATTCAACAGTCTTCTAACATTAATCTAACACTGAATCTGATGGAAGATAAGAAGAGCAGTGGCTGAACTTCAGTTCCCACATTTAATCTAGAGACACATCACAAGCTCCTGCCTCTTCAAGTCTTTATTTGGAGGCCAGTAACACATTGCCTGAAAACCAGGGTTTGGCTGACAGCACTGCTGGGATGCAGGCAGGGAACACATTCCCGTTTGGACGTGATTCTCCACCACTGACACTCCCTGGGCTCAGCTGTGCCCATCTCCCACAGCACGCCCAGATTAGTGATACCAAAACTCAGCCCTGGGCTGCAGACCAAGAGCTCCCGGAATGGATGTTGCTAACTGTGGTAAATCTGGATTTTTAATGGGTTTCTGGTGGCAGAGTTACATTGCAGACTTTTCTTCCGGGGAGATTAGTTAGGGAGGGAAAAGCTGAACTTCAGGGGATTCCCAACCGTGTGAAGGATGGTTTAAAAAAGTCTCAAAACATGAATGATGCAGAAAATAAAACAACATCAAGGAAAGAGCCGGGCACATCTTTTCATAATGCGTGCTCTGAGTCTGGTGAAGAGGGGCTCAAAGCAAGAGAGGAGGAAAGTGGAGGAAAAATAAAAGATAAAAACTCTTCAGAAACCAGCTGGGAATAGTCTGTTCTTATCAAAACACGTTGCTGACACAGACCTGTCACGAAGCCAACATCTGCTCCCAACTCGCAGAGTCAGTCCGAGGCATGCTGAGCGTCTACTGCTCTCAGACAGAGGAACACCAAGAACTGACTTGGCACGTTGGACATAAATGAGAAGAGCTTCTGAAAGCACCAGTAAGCTCAAGGGGAAGGAAACTTGCTCCTTTGATGGCAAAGTTTATTTTGACCTACAGGCAAACTTGCAGATTTTCTCTCCAGAAAAGAGTCTCTTCCAAAGTGGGAAAGGGGAAAAGGGAAGAGGCCTGATTCTGGATTCTAACACACATGGAAGTGTCTAAAGCCAGTGGGGGCTGCACATGACAAGCCTGAGAAATCGAGGCTCACTAACATTACAGCACAGTATCATCACTGTTACATAGTCACAAGGATCTGACTCCTTCCTCCAGACAGCTGCTTTGTGTGGATGATTCAGGTGCCCCCTATTCACTCCCAAGAGTAAATTTTACCAACCCCATATCTAAAATCCCTTGTTTCCTTCACTTACTCAACAGAGGGGAAGCGTTGAAGATCTCACCCTGAGCTCCTATTAGTCTGAAATCTATCCCAAACCTTAAAGACTTTCACTTCCCCTGCCTGCTTCAATCCCCAGCACTTTTGGGGTACTGGAGAGGATCTGCAAACAGCCCCAGACACCACCACCACCATCAAACTGATGGCAACCGTCCCACCTAGGGCAAGACACCACCAGTATCGTTGGATTCTCATACACCCCTGGCACTCTCTGTGCTTCTGCAGTGGCACTCTGAATCTGTCCTTTGTTGTGGGAACCCATCACTCATCATGAAGTAAGGGATATTATGGCTTTCCATCTGTCAGTACAAAGTGAAATGTAACTTTGGATTGGGCTCTCCACTCGGCACTCAGGCATGGAAGATTTAGAGCTTGCTGTTCTGTGTTTGAAACGGGAAATTGGAGTGGAGCTGCTGAGTCATGAGACCAGGGGCCGGTGCTGCCAGCCTCTGTCCCCTGGGAAAACCACTAATCCCCTCCGAGGCACCCGGGTGGGATTGATTCCTGGGGATTCCTGCACGCTCACACAGTCTCAGACTGTCAGAGGTGCATTGATTTGTTCGGCAGTGGAGAACAGAATGGATATCATGGAGGTGCTTTTTAAGGTGATGATTGCTATGGGTGGGTGAAGATAAATCTGTATGAAATAAGCAGCCCTCAGAACTTAAAGCTGAGCAGCTCAGCTGCCTGCTCCTGCCCTCGGAAAGCAGGATGGCAACACTGTCACTTGCATCTAACACAGGTGAGCAGAGGCGTGATGAATTCATGGGGATAATGAGCCCAGCAGTGGTTATAACGCATCCTCTCGCAACACGGTGCACTCGTTGTCCCCATCAAAGTGACATTATGTGTGGTGGAAGAAAACAGGAGAGCATAAATGTAGGGGATGCATAAACAGACATGACCAAGTCCCGGACCAGAGCATCCTATTAAAGACAATGATGCTGAACCCTTGAAAACAAATGTAAATTAGCAAAACTGCCAGTCAGAGTTTGCCGGGAAAGCTTCTGGTCATCCTTAACTGCTCTGCACAGTCGAAGGGAGAGGAACAGGGTCAGGATAAAGACCTATTTCCCTATCATTTCATCACATCACTCTTCATATAAGCACCCTGCTGACCAGCCTTCTCCCAGAACTTCTCAGCGATTAGCACCATGCTGTTTCTCACTGTGAATTTGAACAAGAGTAGCACAAAGCTATCAGCAGGGACTTCAGTGATCAGAAACTGCTCAGCCAATTTTCACTACCATTTTTTCTATGTCAAACAAATGCCTATTGTCACCAGGCCCGCTCCTGTGGCATGTTGAGAGCTTCTGCAAATTGCAGAGACCCCTGTCTCTGATTTTTAAATCCCTAAAATATTAGCTCTCACCTTATAGACTAACAGATGAGCAAAGGCCAGGGAGCCAGGAGCTGCTGGTGGTAATTCTGGCTATTGATGTGCAGCATAAGAATCCTGGGTACTCTGCCCCTGCTGCAACCTTCCCTGCCTGCAGAATAGGGATGGAAAATAAAAGTATCTCCCCTGCCAAGAGGCAAAGGGAGCCTAAGGTTTGGGGGTTTTTAAGATGCAAAGTGCTAATTGCTAGTACTCAGACTTCAGGTCTCGGAATGGGAATTAGCTTGCAACATGACACAAGCTACTGTCCCTGTCCTCACCAAATGTAACAGACCTGCAAGAGGCTTCACCATGAAAAAAAAGGGGGGTGGGATATTCTTCAGCTGTTTTGTAGAAAGGATTCACACCACCTGCAACCCAAAACCTGTGCAAATCTTCTCCTTGAACAGAAACCTGCTCTGCCGCAGCCCAGCCTCGGCCCCTGTTTGACCCTGCGGTGAATCACCATCCTGTGCTTGTGAGGTCACCATCAGCTGCGATGGGAATATCACACGTTGATGTGACATCACCATTCAGCCATATGACACTGGTGGAAATGGCAAGAGAAGGAGCAGATGGTCTATGAAATGTATAAACTTGATTTAACATCAAGTATATTTGATAATTAGCAGGGGTGTTCTAGGCCTTACAGGAAAACAAGGGAAAGAGAAATGGGTTTTAAAAAGGCAAATACAGGATATATTTTAGAGCTTCCTCCAGCCCACAGATTTCTTTTCAACACCACATCTATCGCCTTTTTTCTCGAGGCAGCCAGTGTACGGGCCAGGGCATTGTATAACAAGAAGAATGGTCGAACACAATTTTAATGTGTCTAGTAAGGCAGAGTGCAATACTTATATATAGCAGAACAAGCAATGTGCCAAAGTGCCTGATGATAAGGAAGAAATGTGTCCTCGATCAAGAAAAACCAGTTTAATGCGCACACTGGGAGCAGAGTATTACACCGATAGCGCTTTCTCCCGGCCCTGTGAATTCCTGGAACCCCTGCTGGTAACTGAGATTCTCTGCAGACAATCAGTCCAGAAGCAAAATGTTATAAATTCTTAAGGTACTGTAAGACGTGAGACACATCCTCACATTTTATACAAACCCGAGAGGGGAAAGATACCATGTAAGCATCCGAACTCCCATACAACAAATGCCATTTCAAGCATCATTTATTATGCTGCCTTTCACAGACTTTTACAATCCTCAATATGGTTAGCAATTCCAGCTGACTCCTAAAGCGGTTTTAAAATTCATCACTGAAAAGAATGTTTATCTCTGTGTTTTCTCCAGTTCAGGAGTAAAATTAGGCTCTTAAAACCTGGGGATGGTGTGTCTTTAATTTTGTTTAGAACAGAAAATAACTGCGATATGAAAGGTTTAATGAGGTTAGAAATCTAAAAGGAAATGGAGTGGGAATAGATTATCAAGAGAAATAAAGGCAACCGCTGGAGAGTACACTAATATTAAATATTAGGTTTCTAAACCAAATATATATAATCCATTTAGGGACTTAATGGTGGTTCTCAGAAGCACATTTATCTACAGCTTATGGTTCAACAACCAATATTATAACTCCATTTGTCATTGTTAGGCGAGGGGAATGGATGTCAGGGAGGCGAGGGTCAGCAGATGAGGAGGAGCTCGGAGGAGCCTCGGCTCCTGTACGCTACAGACAGCACTCGGAGGGGAAGAGCTCGCCCGCAGATTCCTGGCTCCACACCGAAGATCTGTTGGCTGCCCTGAAAACACCTCCTTAAAAAGACTCCTTTATTCCTTCTCCTCACGAAGAACAAAGGCAACATACTCAAGCGAGGATTTGCCTTAAATTGGGCTTTATACCCATTTTTCATTCATCAAGGTACTTACACGTGTGCCTAACTAAACGTGGGATTACGCACTTGATTAAAATTAGCGGCATGCTTAAACTGCTTGATGAATCGGGTCATTAGA
This sequence comes from Heliornis fulica, assembly GCA_013399135.1. Taxonomy (NCBI): domain Eukaryota; kingdom Metazoa; phylum Chordata; class Aves; order Gruiformes; family Heliornithidae; genus Heliornis; species Heliornis fulica. The sequence continues at coordinate 410,503 of VXBZ01004136.1, read as the reverse complement.
CACCTAAGTCAATATGAGATAAGGAGCTCTGGAAATCAAGACAAATTGAAAACTCAAAACTGGATTTTGGTACTTGGCTTCTGGCACCTACATCAACAAATCTACAATATAGGCAAAGATTTAACTAAATCTGTTGATATTAACACCAGAAATAAGACCCCTGCTTTGGAAACACCTGCTTGCTTTCTGGCTCTCCCAGGATGCTGGGCAGCGAGGTGACCAGCTGCGGGACAGCTCTGCCCTCTGCAGCTCCACTCATCTTCAAGGAGCCCCTGAAGCTGCCAAAAGACCTTCTGTAATGAAGAGATAAAGGACTAGGGGATGGGATATTTCAGAAAAAGCTATGGAAAGACACATGGGTTTCCACACTTTTGCTTCAGAAAAAAAGCCAGAAGAGCCCTGTGTGGAGATGCACCAGCTAGCTGGCAATCTGAAGGGAGAGCTGCTGGCTGAGCGACCACTCAGCGCGCTTACCAGGGTTTAACCCCTCTGTACCAGCGTAACAACAGGGTCAGGTTTACAGGCAGAGGTTCATTTTTTTTAGATTCCACTAAATTAGTGGATGAGTCACTCAAATGCCCAGTGTGTGGTGCTCCCTGAAGAAGCCTCTGAAGTGGCCTTTCTGCAAGGGCTGTGTGCCAGCAAGCTTGTCGCTTCGCTCCAGGTCCCCTGCGGGCCAAACCCCAGGCACCCTCTCCCTCCGCCTGCATCCTGCCTCGTGGCATGCTGTCAGGGAAGGAGGAGGCTGATGTTCCATTTCACACTTGGGATCACTGTGTTATTTTGGTTATTCATTGTGTTTTCCCCATCTTCTCCTTTCTGAAAGGACGCCTGCTGCCAGGGACACGACACTTCCAAGCGAGTGCTTAGCCTGCCAGCTCCAGGCTTCTGGATGCAGCCAGCAGCTCGCTGAGGACTCCCAGGCATGCTTTCCTTTCTGTTTTCACAGGAGGGAGGGAAGTTCAGCTGGGAGGATGACACAGTAGGAAACAGAAATGTGCTTCTTCCTCTTGAAAGTCTCCAAATCTGCTCCCTCTCCACCCCCAAAGTGCTTCTCAGGCCAATTCTCGGTTGACTGAAATCTTGAAATGTCACCAAGAACTGGAGCAAGCCAATCCAACATGCTTGTTTGAAGTGGTCAAAACGAAGTAAAACATACTCCACTGCAAATAATGTCTGGCTACTTCCAGCACAAATGCTTTTTGCTATCAATGAAAGTTTGAGGGAACTCAGGGACTTCAGTTAGCACCATATGTCGGCTATCACTCTACTCCTAGGCTGGCTATTAGTGGGTTTTACTACTAACACCATCAATAACAGCAACTGAATTAGCTGTAAGAGTCACAAATCCATCCTCTGAGCAGTATGACCAAATTCTTTCACATAATTTGCCTGAGTGACAGAAAAATATGTTGTTAGCATAAAACAAGTCTGGAGAGTTAAAATGCTTTTAATTCTGCAAGAAAAAAAAGGAATGCAGAGCTTCTTTTTTACTTCAGAGAGCTCTGAATCAAGGCCTCACTTCAGAAAAGTGCTTAATCTCAATGTTTAACTTGAACTGAATTCAGCCTTGCTGAATGAAAACCTGTAAACTTTTTTTTTTTTACAGCAAACACAAGGAAGCAGTTTTTCCACATGACATGTCATTAAACTGTGGAATTCACTACCACAGGATGCTGCAGAGGCCAAAAATATAAATGAGTTCAAAAAAAAAAAAAAAAAGATTAGACAAATTCACGGGGGATAAGTCCACCAGTGGCAATTAAACACAATGGTCTGGATACGACCTCTGGTGCAGGAAGTTCCTAAAGTGCCGATTGCCAGACGCGGGGAGGATAAGACCGGGGAAAGGTTCACCCTGTACAATCCTGTTTCTTATATTCCTTCCTGAGCATCTCCTGTTGGCCACAGACAGAGCAGGGATTTCTGTGCTAGACAAATTGTCCCCACATGGCAATTCCTCTGATCTTTGCAATACCTGAATCTGAACAAAGCTCTGATATTTGCTGTGAAGTGGGGAATTTGGTAACAAGTAGAACCCTGCTGTTTTTTTCACATCTTGAAAAGTTTGCTATGATTCTCTATAAAAGCCCAAGCTTTACTAATCATTTCAGTGACAACATACTGCACACCACCGTTCCTGCCACCCCTATCTAAAGAGAAGATCCAAAGGAGATATTAAACATGACAGAATAAATTGTTTATTCCTATTGGTATCATGCAGCTGTACTGTTATTCCTTTATTCTTTCAGTCAAATTCTGGTGAAACAGCTGAACTTATTCAGCAGTTATTTGACTCATATTCCTTTAAGTAAATTAAACAATGCTGTGCCTAAATGTCTTGTGAAAGCAGAATTGTTATGGCATTTTATGCAGGAGAAGTTTGCTTCCATGGGGTACAGGGAGATAACTCAGAGGTCTGGAGCTGACTCTCAGGTTAGTCACAGTGTCTCCTTGTGATTGTTGGTGTTTCTCTTGAAGCCCATCTCTAAGTGTAATTCTGTGAGACTCTTGGTGTTTGATGAAACAGAAAATGATAAATTTATAGCACTGTGAAGCTTAAAAATGTGATCTAAATGCATTTCCTCGTCCCCCAAAGCCTGCAGAGAAAAAGACCTAATTTAGAAACCAAGACCTCCCCCTGAAAAAACAAAATGTTTTCTGAGACCCATGATATTCGATGACGTGGGTCAAATCTATTTATAACTCAACCGAGTCACAAATCCCCCAGATGTAGCTTAAACTTCATATTCTGTGAGCCCCAGAAGAGCACAAGTTCTTCACTGTGTTCTTTACTCTCACATGTCAATTATAGAGCGTGACACGGATTTGGAATTAACCTGTAGGAGTTTGTTGCAAGACATAATGAAAACATCATGAACCAAAATTCTTGGTTAACCATTAACCAGAGACATCTAATTAATTAAATAGCCTAATTCATAATAACATCCCGTCCGTGCACAAATTTTCACTGATTTAAAAACCAATTTTGCTAACGTGGGCCAAAATCAGTGGTTGCAAATTTGATTTGTTTTAAGCCTAGTCAAATTTAAATTAAGATCACGACAAATCTATTTTATCCTGTTTTAAAAAGAAGAACAATGTCCATGATGGGTTTTGCGTGGCTTAAACTCAGCGATTTAAACCATGTCCTTAGTTACTGATCAGTACAACTGTGATTACAAACACTGCCTAGGTTGGGAAGTTTTTTACTTTTTAGTACTTGTAAAAGTAATTCTTAGAAAAGACTATTAAAAATAATATTTGTTTGTGACATTCTTTTTACCTTGCTGTACAAAGACCTTCCAAAATATTTTAACAATGTGTATATAGCGACTGTGATTTTATCCACTGTATTTCTAATGTAAAAACTTCAGCAGCAGAATGCCTAAACAGCTGGAGTACAAGTATTTCCTTCTTTCAAGCCCTCCATCTGATGATCTTTTGTGGACACGTAACTTCAGGGGCTCCTTAAGCCCCGAAGAGTCTGCTGGACTATGCACGAGGAGAAGTCTAGCACAAAAATCACCGAGATTTACAGACCAAACCAAGCCCCTAACTTCCCCACCCAGACTTTAGCTTTCTTTATACATCACAGAGAAGTAGGTACAGCCTCCTTTTTCCTTTTTTAAAGCTACCAGCCATCAGCACACAAACGCGTTTCTTTCAGTTTCTATTAGTCACAAATTATGTAAAATTAAAGAAAAGGCACGAGCAGGACCTGAGTACTGAAGCTGTTTTGAAGAGATGCAGCAAGATGAATGTTAACACAGCATCATTCTCCATGCCACTGGCATATTCTTTAAGCAGATTTAAATTATTTTTCAGTGCCATTTCATTCAGTTTGTTCTATCAGACTTAGATGCTCTCAGGTCAGATACCAGCAGCCATTTGGTAAGTGAACATCACCTTAATTTCGATCCAAGCTACGCCATGCTAAAGAAATTCCATCCCTTTTAGTTTCTGTTGTTTTTCCCTGATCTCCTTTTTGTTTTTTAGTCCCAGCAGAAGTCTGTTAATCATGGCATTAACATTTCCTCTCATCCCTGTCAGCTGGACACACACTGGAAACTGTGAGAAGTTACCAAAGTGCTCAAGAGCATCTGAAATCAGTGTGGTGACCCCACCAATCCAAGCGGCACGTCGCAGCGATGCTCCCCACTTCCAAACTTTTCCCTTTCATCTACTGTTCCTTCTCAACCCCTCATGGCACACCTTTCCCCTATTTATTTGGAGGTGGTGGGAAGTCAGGAAGAGGGTTCTTTGTCGATTTTTTGTGAAAGGTTTTGTTTCCAACCTATGGTAGCTTCTATCAGGAGGAAAACACAGAGAATGAGCAGATCCTGTTTGGTGACGTAAAGCCTAAGAGATATTTCAGGGTCACCAGCTATCTTCTACAGACAACATCTGGCAAAGCCATCCAGCAGCAATATGGATACCAGCCCCAGGAAACATACAGCCAGAAAAAAAATAAAATTACAGTATTCTGGGCTTTATTTTAAAAAAAAGAGTTCTTTTCTGCAAAGAAGAGAAAAGTGACGTATCCACAAACAGCAGCGGAGACTTGCCGGCGCAGGCAGTGATAGATGAGGACTTTGGCTCACTCTCAGATGCATGGAAGAGAATAGGGTTTTGTGTTAAGAGTTCATTACAGCTTCAGCCCTCCTACTGCACTGTTTCCTCTGAAATCAGGGGCAAGATTAAATCTGTTGTAGCAGAGCGCTGCGTAATGGCTCTGACAGACGTTGTTTTTCCTCGGCCTCACATCTGGGAGTTAACCAGCAGAGCACTTGAAACCAACCAGGTCAGCTCTTTAGTTGAGTTTCGTGTCTAATCAGCCAGGAAGGCTGAGGCCTCAGGTCACACATGGAAATCACTAGAGCTATTTAAGTCGCCAGAGGTTATTAATAAATCTCCCACTATTTCCTTAAGTAAATAATTGGAGGCCCATCTTTCAAACAAGTTATGTCTGGCCATGTTATGGTACCAATTTTATCCTTCCTTTTTTCCCCTCACCAAGCAGGAAGAACAAATCTCTGGTGACAACAATGGCAAAACTGTGAATTATAAACATCCATGTGTCTCTCATTTGAATGCCTCCTCGAGTTTCCTTGACAGCTGGGGGAGAGAGAGGCTCTTAGTCTTTCCACCAGAGCCCAAGCCACCGAAACCACTCTCGCACCAGCAGAGGCTTTGGGGAAAGCCACTCAGCCCCGGCTTCCGGGTGAAACATGAGCCAGGCTCACTCCATTTAGGTAGCCGAGCTCAGGTCCTTCTGGGAAGCTGTGAGGGAAGCGAGGGGAAACGCCTGACCATGGAACATGGACAGAGCCAGGGGTTGGGGGCTTCTGGAGAGGAAGAACAGCTCTGAAGGAGAGATGGGGCGTGTGATGTTGCATACTCCATTCAAGTCACGCACAAGCATGGGGCTTACCAGAGCGCAGGGGACCATATCCAGCCTGACACACACGGGTCCTGCTAGACCACAGCTCCAAAAAACAAGCCCTGGCTTCAGAGGCCTCAGTCTTCCCTGCATACACTACTCTTTCAGCTTCAGAATCAACAGCCTGTTCTGTTTTCACTGTCACAGCACTAACTAAGGTAGATACACATGTGTGTATGTGCAGAGAAATTAATACCAGCCTCAGGCTCTGCCCATGGCCAAAGCTGCACTGTAGCAGCAATCCGCCGCCGGCGCAACCTGTGTGGAAAGCTGGGACAAGCACCAAGAGGGTCCTGTGCAGCCTCCAGCTGTGGGGTTGGACCTCACAGCAGCTCTCCAGGATGTCTCACCACCCTCCTGCTCACCCTGACTCTGGCACAGACAAGAGATGGCTGCTGCCCACCTCTCCTGGCCCTGTGTACACCCAGCCACCGCATGGAGCAACTCACACGTCTGAGAGACTTGTGGCAGATGTGATAAACCCAAAGCATCTTCCAGCTGCCAGGTCACTTCCACTGCTGCACTGAGTTGTTTCTGAACTTCTTTCAAGATGATGCAGTACCTCAGACATCAGGAATAGAGAATGGGTACTTCATATGAAGCAGAAGTCTAAGCACAAATGTATATATTGGGTATATACAAGTACACAAATACATCTGTTCCTTGACAACAAATAATCTATAGTTTGCCTCTAAACAAAGAACACTGGCTCCACCCTTCAAATCACATCAGCCAAAACACAGGTTAATGATCTTTACAACCTCACACATAAGAAATATTTTTAATTTGCCATAAAGACCTTTTTTTTTTAATTAAAAAAGAGAGAATTTGCTCCCTCCCATGACAATGCACCGTCTTTTATTTGCTATCTAAAAAAATTGTTGTCCTTGAATCACGTTTTCTTCCTTTAACTCGCTCTAGTGAGGTCTGTTCAAGGGAGGGCTCTCCTCACGTGATCACTGCTTTCTGGCATTGCTAACAGGGGCTACTGACTTCATTAACTCTAACTTTAGGTCTGAATCTCCCAATGGAAAGCAAATTTGATCTGTAGCTACATACTGCTTCAGCCAAGTAGCGTCTTTCAAGCAGGAGATTCTGAAGTATAATCCTCCCATGGCTGTGAACAGGCAGAGGACAAATGCAGCCCTACCCCTCTGGGATGCACCCAGCCTGCAGGAGATGCGCACCATGGGTGGATCGAGGAGTCCCAGGACAGGCTGATAGATATCTCAGGCCACCAGCAGCAAAGTTTTGCTCAGAAAGTGACATATTGAGCCTGTGTGTGTATGAATGTGTGGGAGGGGGAGGACGGGGAAGAGGTGGAGGTAGTGCAGCTCTCTGACACCCGGGCTGTCGCCCAGGCATCACTGATGTGGGCACTGGAGGGAGTTGCTTGCCAATCCTTCTGGCAGAAGGAAAACTGCTACAGATGGCAACTGCCAGCAGGGAACGAACAGCAAAACCAGAGGAATTCATGACAGAAATTATGGAGAGAAAAAGAAAAAAGCATTTCCAATGTACTCGTTTCATCTTTTCAGCTAGAGAACACCCGTTAGCGAGCGGCCAAATGAACAGCTCCCGCTAAAGCCGAGGGTGGGAATCACCACAGGACCATCAGAGCCAGTGGAGCTCCTTCCACTGAAAATCGACCCTGCAGCATGCCTACACAGACAAAATGTGTGTAATATGCAGATCTGCTTGCAAAGATTTGGGTGCACCGAATGAATGACATTATTTATGCTCATACATATTTTCGTGGCCGGGGCTCAAGAACTAGACTGAAGACAAGCAAAATCTGTGGCATCTGCACATCTTTCCTCCCTGTGTGACAGAAGGTGCCAGATGAAGATATCTGCTGTCCTATCCAACAGCAGAGAGCAACAACCCTAAGAGAGCAAAAGTAGTGAGTGGGAAAGGGAAAAAAGAAAAAAAGAAGAAAAAAAATGCAGCAAGCAGGAACACTTAAAATGAGTTACTATGTCTGGTCACTCAATCCTTTAAGCCCTGCCAACACTTTTCTGTGATTAGTTAGTAAATCTGACAAGGCCCGCGTTTGTTCACAGCTTATTGACAGAACTGTATTGATAAAGCAATATCCAAGCCTGGGGAAAGAAAGCCTACAATCTCATTTTACTTTCTCAAGTCTTTATTGCACAAAAGTGTTTTTCCTGGATGAATTCATTTTCCTGAAACTAAAGTTTGAATTTTCTGAGAGTGCAGCTCTTATATCATTGCTTAATAATTATTTATTGACTGGGTAGACATTGAGCACAAGAGAAGAAAAACACTGTCACACAAATTTATTTGTGCAGATTTCTGACCTGAGGACACAGGAACATCCATTCAGAGATCGTGAGAGGCAGACTCAGAGTAGCTCTGGGGATTTCAATTTTGCTGTCCCCCAGAGATACCCTGTGCTTTCCTGTTCCTTGTGGCTCCACTTATCCTGAGCATCTTCCTAGAAACCTCTGTCTCCCCTGGAGGTTTGTGTTGGGGCCATCGTGTCCTGGGTGAGACCGCTGATGGGGTCCCTTGAGAACCCATTAGTGCTGCTCATAAATTAGCCAGATGGGGTTTGCTGTGGCTGAGCTGCAGCCGCCTGGGTCTGCAGGGAATCCCAGGGCTCCCACCCGCCACACGAATGCATGGGGTATGTTTTTCCACAATTAGTAGCAATGGGATATGAAAAAGTAGGAAAGGACAGGATTAAAAGCAGGAATGATTTCATATTTAAGCCACAGATATTACTGAAGTCTAATTTCAGCATTTCACATTCAGCTGAATTTTATGAGCTTGATAAATCCAGAGCGTCAATAAAGCAGCGGCAGTGTGGGATTGTTCAATGACTTCAAACCAAACTGAGGGGAAATGGGGACAGTGACAACCTCTGTCTACAGGCACCAGTAGAGCAGGCAGTGATGCAACAGCTTTGCTCCAGGGGGTTGGAGAAGGCACCAAGTACTGGTTTCTACACTCCCACTCATGATCACAGAGTTTAAGGAGACCTAACGACCACCGTGGAAGCTGGCGGTTGACAAAAATTGTTGAAAAAACTCTAGTTGTTTGTGTTTCATTTACTGTTTCTGTTTTCTGTGGGTAATGGAAGATAAAAGCCAGTGCAGAAGTGTAATATCATCACTGAAACACAGAGTGATAGGGAAATCCCTTTTATCATTTAAGTTAAACCATCATCAGATGTCAATGAATCATATCTCAAAACCCCATCTAGGCTTCCCTGGCATTACAAATCCAGATTTTCCTCTGGGCTCTTCTGAAATCACTATTGATTATGACTTTAAACTCCCCAAATAACAATAAAATCACTTGTTCTAAACAGAAAATAAAGCATTTTTTTAAAGGAGCTGAAAAAATTGATACACGTAACTTCAATGGCTATTGTCACTACTGTAGGTGTACACGTATTAAGTCTTTGAAAAATTATTAAGGAAAGAATAAGTGAAAGAAATTATAACTAGCAGAAGAAATAGGCTGCACTAAGAAGAGGCTTATAAAGTATATATACTTCAAGGGGCGATATGTTTAATACTAATAATCTACAACAACATAATCCCTTTATTACACAATACTTATCCAAAAGAAAAGGAAGATCCCTTGCCACTGGGGAAGGATGAATCGTGGGAGAACAGGTGATGTCTTGGGGCTAATCCCAGAGCCTGGAGCCAGCACAGCCTGAGGTCCAAGCCTCGAGTTCCCCTGGCTGCTTTTTTCATGGGCAGAGGGCATTGTAATGACTCTTGCTTATCCATCAATGCTGTATTAATAAGGAAACTAGTAAGAACCTAGAGATGTTGCATCTGTTTTGAAAGGCTTAGTTCATGTACCAACTCTCTAAAAAAAGGGAGGCATTACTGGTGCTGTATTACCCTGGGCTTATTATCAAACTGCAGTTTGGTGGTGAAACTGGAGAAAGGAGCCACCTCTAAGTGTGCATTCACAGGAGCAGGTTGAGGTGTTTGTAGTGAGGGCTTTGACATGGTAGAGCTCAGCATGGCTCTCCCTCCCAGGTCTTGTCTCCCCAGGGGCAGATCCCCTCTGTCTGACTGCTGAGAATTGCTGAGGAGAAGCCCCGCTCAGTGTCCTTTGGGACAGTGGTGGCAGCATGCTGGAGACATGACTCAGCCATGTAGGTTCATACCAGTTTCCTTATGGATACACCACTGGTGAGATGCCACAGCTCTTGCTGAAGCCAAGTGGGGTTGTAGTCTCACAATTCTCATTTTGACTGTAAACAAAGAGTCCGTCCCTCTGTGGTGAGGATCTGGGGATGACTTATTGTTAAAGCTGGATGTTGAAAATTACTGCTGTGGCAACACTTTGTTCTGCTTCGAATGCCATTTCATAAGAGGACCATCCCAAGCCCACCACAAACATGGATGATGCTCCATTCGGGGGAGCATTTCACAGTTTGTCAAATGGTGGTTTACAACCAAGTTACCCCCAGTCTAGTCTGCTGTTTCATGCACTGCTGGGTTGGACAGAAAGAGAGGGAAAGAAGAATGAAGCTGGAATGGAAAGAGTATGTAGCACCACAACGGCATTAAGCCAGTGCAGACCTCCCCATTGCAACCATTTTTGACCAGTACAAATCAGAATCTCCTCACTACCAGCTTTTCAAAATACCTCCCAATTCAGAACTGAGAGACAGTCCCTTCCTGAAGGAAGTCACAATTACGGTACAAGACTCAATATTCTTGCTTTTCAGAAAGCCCAAGATTCTTGGAAGTGGAAAGACTGGTTTAATCAAAGACTAGCCACATGGCTCTGGACACAAATCCCCAAATCACATTTTCTAAGAAGAAAAAAAAGGGCAAAGTAATTTCCTGTTCCTGAATTTCTGGATATCCTTCTCGAAACCTCCTTGGCCCGGCTTTCAGAGGAGCTGGGCATTTGCAAACCCTCCTACAGTCACAGCGGTGCTGAGCGCTCAACAACATCTGCACTGGGTATTTCAGAGGGTGGTTCTTGGAAATCAGTCTCTGTAGTTCACCAGCATCTGTTTCATGACGACACTCATACAAGTCATACCAGAGATATGAGGTTTACTACATTGCTAATACCTAAGAAACACCTTGCAACTGCAGGTTGGAAGAAGCTCTACACTTTAAAAATCTTGAACTGCTGAATACTGTCATGCTTCCATTGCTGCCAGCTGAAGTAAAACCACCCCCATGGATGATGATCTACTCTACAGTTATAGATCACTCTTCCTAACCTGTGAATGTAAGCACAGTTTCGTGGAGTGATAACTAAGGTGGGATGTTTATTTGAAACGCACAGATGAAGTGCACAAGATGAAGTGAACATACAGGCTGTTGGTCAGTGGCAGGACTTCTTGTAGATAAAACTGTATCTATGCTGGTGTTTGGTATGCTTTAAATCCCTGCCTTTCAGGATCATAGTTGACACAACTATGCCATCCTAACACTTGAGCTGTTAAATCTCCAACAAGGCTGTATGCACACACCAGACCAAACAGACATGGTCAACGCATGTACACCACTGCAAACCAGATCAGATCACCAAATATGCCATGTTGGTGTCTTTATATGCACAACTGCAAGCTCTGTTCGTAACAATTATTCACTAATGTGTATTTTGAGTAGCATTTACTCAAAATGCTAGGAGGGGGAGGGCTGCAGAGGGGAGGAACGTGCCCCTTTTATTTTCCCGATTTCTCTGAAGCCGTGACATATCTACGCAGAACACGTTTTCCTCCCACATGTGCTGATCTAGAACTAAGCAAGAGATGGATGCTGAAGAGAGCCATTTTCATCATCCCCAGAGAGATCTGTAAAACAAGACAGAGGGTTTTTTATTCCCCTCTCTCTGAAAGAGGCATTGGCTCCTTTCCACTTCCAATTTCACCATGGCTGCACACGACTAAACATCCATTCTGACACTAATGTGGAGTGGTGCTCTCTACTAGGTTGGGTCAGCCAGCTCTCCTGCCTGACTGGCCAAGTGATTGTAAAATCATTAATGGTATATTTTACACCCCATATTTCTTAAAAAACATAATTACTAGGGAAATTTGTCTTCTTTTACTCTAGGATTTTTTCTTTTATTTTTTTTTCCCGAAGACACATGTGCTCACTCTCTCATAACAGTCAAAATGAGGTCAGAAACTTGAACATATGTGGCTGTGTGTGCTTTCTCCTCCAACCAGAAATGACAAAGCAGAGTTTGGCAAGGCAATAAAGGAATGGCCACAAATCAGCCAGGATTATCTGACTTCCTTTAAGAAAGCCATAAATTGTTTACAGCAGCATTGGTCTTTAATGGCAGAATGGGGGGTGATGGAGGGGAAAGCTTTAATCTAACAATTTCAACACATTGCCAAAGTCCTTTCCTGTAGTTTACAATAAAAGAACCTCCAAAGCATCTAACTTATGCTGGCTGGACCTTTTATTTTCAGGGGAAAGATCCTTCCCATGCTCCTTGAATACAGAAATAGACTGGAGTGTAATGAGGTTAAGTTTTAAAGCATTAAGCATTTGACAAAAAAATGGCTGCAAAGATTTTAGCACCAGAAAACCTCTCGAGAAACTGGATGGAGCCTGGGATAACACACAGCAGACTTCTCCAAGCTTAATGCACTGGGAATTGGAAGTGCATTAGGATTTTGGCTGCAGCTGGGCTTTTTACGGCCACTGGATTCTCGGCATCACTGCCTCTAATAATACATAGGTGAGGGGACAGGGAGACAGACAGCTTGCTGTGACTGCTACTCACTGTGTGCTGCAAACCAGTTCCAAACAGAGAAGGCAGTGGTTAAAAAGCCCCTCTGGAAACAAAGCCAATCTGCACAACTCATCTATGAATTTCCAACGCTGAGCCCTCCTTTCTCCTCCAGTGCAATTCCACATTCAAAGTTGTTTGTGTTTATCCTTTTGTTCTTGCTTATCCTAGAGGGCACTTGAGAAATTGAGAACCAACGCTGGAATTTGGAGAGTGAGTATTTGTGAAGAGTGAGGGTGCCCATAGTGAGATTTTGAGTGACAGTGTCTGTGTCTCCTGTGTGTATTTTGCCCTTTGGGGTCACTTCCCGGATGGCACTGTAGTGCACCACACATCTAACACAAACAGTGCAAGCATCTCCACTGCCAGGATGGAAATCCCCCAAGCCCTTTCCTCGGAATATTGGGACCATCCCTGCTGCTGCACTGCACTTTCTTCAGTCACACACCACTTTTGGAAAACACACTTCTGCTGCAGGAATGATGTAAATAAATACAGCACAGCTCATATGGTTTGAAGAGTTTGTCAACAGAAAATATCCATTCCAGACTACTGGCTTCTGAGAACTGGAATGTTTCCAAATCTATTTATCTCATCACTTTGTAGAAGCTCTTTCCTCCCTCCTCTTGATATTTCAGAAATTTATTTGCCTCCCATTATAAAAATAAATACAAGTGCTCTCCCTCCCCCATGCCCAAACAGTAATTAGTTATAATGATTATTATTTATGTTGTGGCAGTGCCTTGGAGCCCCAGACAGAGGCTGGGACCTGATATGGTTATATGTTTATAATCCCTCCTCTACATGCTACTTAGCAGCATATTGCTAGAAAGCCAGTAAAAGCGGACACTTACAAGTATCACCAAGGAGACTGCAAGCACAGTCTCCCCAAAGCTTTGGATGAAAAGCCCAGACAGTTGAGTGGTTCTCCATACCACACACTCTAGCTCTAGCAAGAGTCAGTCATCCTGGCTGAAGGTCCTGTTTGTTTGGCTGAAAACAAACTCACAAGGCTTAAACAGAAACAGGGGAATGCACAGTGTTTTGAGGGCTAGAGGGAAACCATTCTTTTCTTGACAAACTTTCCTTTAATAATTAAGGATGAAAAATTAACTTGTATTTTCCCACATGCTGATGAGAAACTGATAGGAAGGAAGGCAACCCAGGAAGATCAGAACAGCACAGAGGTGCAGGATGAAGGACTTTTATGGAAAATTGCCATGTAACTCCCTTTTTTTCTTTTTTTTTTTTTTTCCTGGTGCCTAGATATTACTGAATAAAACTAATTAGAAATGCAATAGATAAATGTACTCAGAATTCTTCATGTCCTCTGCGTGGTTCCAATGCCACCTGTCAGGGACTCTGTGTTTGCTGGGCAGGCAAATGATTTTCTCATAAAACACTGGACAACCCTTACCATGGCTCATTTTCTCCTTTAACCTGTACTGTTATTGCTCCTCCTCCTCCAAAGTGAAATATAACACCCAACAGTGTTGTAATGACTACTTAACTACAGATGCAAGTAAAAAAAAAAAAAAACGACCCGCCCCCCACACCACC
>VXBZ01004136.1:348445-396088 GCA_013399135.1 Heliornis fulica | reverse complement strand
AAAAAAAAAAAAAAGCCCTCCTGGGAGCAGGCAGTTGATCAGCGGGCGCCCCAGCGGAACACAGCAGACAAATAATAAATGACAGCCTTGCGATTAAATCAAACCTTCTACTTTAAGTGTTAAAGTGTCTGACTGTCACTAACAATCTAGTGGTTGTTAAAGCCTCCCGGGGCCTCCAGGAACAGACGCACTGAGCTGGAAGGTAAAAGGGGGGGGAGCGGCAGTGGCGGCAGCGGGAGCCTGGCTGTCTTGAGAAGGGAAGCTGCATGCAGGCAGGAATTCAGACAACCACCAAACTGTGGCGTTGCTTTTTGGGGTAGCACTGGATCAGGACCCCCAGAAGTCTACACAAGCCTTAAAAGAAAGATTTTGTTTGGGAATGACTGAGCCTGAAGCTTCCCCAGTTCCATCTCTCTAGCTCTGGAAACCCGTTTTGGGTGGACTTCATGTCCCCAAAGTGGCACTCCCTAATGTAAGATCACGTCTTCTCTGCTGCTATGTATGGAATTCGGTTTCCAGTCATACCTCTGTGTGTTCAGGACTGAAACCAGAGGGCTGTGTTTCTAGGTTCAAATGGGACAAGTCATGGTGTGAACAAAATCCTGGAGGCAGCGTGGATTTCAGTGACTGAGTGTTCTTGCTAACACGGCCCTACACCCTCTGTCTTGCTTGTATGCAGTTTCCTCGCTGCCCCAGACTGATCACATCCTGGGGCTGGGTGACAGCTGGGAGAAATCCCAATGCTTTGTCTTCTGGGGATCCGTGTTAGAGAGAGAAATGAAATGGGCAAGGAGGTGAGATGAACATGAGCACTGAAACAGTCCTTTGCCCGTCACACTGTCTAAACACCACGGCAAGAGCTGAGGCTTAATGAATTAAGGAGGCACGAGGCCAACATTTTGCTCTGACTGGGAAAATCATCTCTGCCTCTGTGTCATCCTCTCTCCAAGCCATGACCAAGTGTAACACTTCTGTCTTCTTGGGTCTTCTCCACCCCTTTTTAAAAGCATGGTCTTACATATAATTAAGGTGAATAATCAAAAGCTTTAAAAGAAGGTGACTCTATCTTTAAAGAAACACTCAGAAAATCTAGGGGACTTGGATGTTGTGTACCTGTCATCAGCAATAAGAAAACACATCCTTGTAATCAGCCTCAGGCAGTGTCACACTGACTCAAGGGTCTCTCAAGGAGATGCCCACACTGGAGGATGATGAACCTTAGTATCTGGCAGGACAAACCAATACCATTAAACCTGCTGGTAAGATTTCTGTACATGAGGACTGTGTGCATCATGTGTGGATGTACTTTAGAAGAAATAACTACTAACAGACAGGAAAAACAGTCCTGTACTGTAGGTATAAATTTCTAAAGTCACATGCAGGATTTCATATGTTTATCTGAAAAAAAAGCAGAAAGCTTTTTCAAACAGTATTTCTTATACTAAGAAAGATCAGAGGGGGAAAGAGTAAGCCATAAGGAGGAGGAGTTTCAATGCATCCTGCGTTTTCCTTAGGACAGAAAAAGAAAACAAGTATGAGCGAGTTACACGCTCCTGAGGTAATTGCTGGATATTCACTTTCAGAAACGACAAACAATGAAATTCAACTTCACCTTCCTCTTCAAGTCAAGGCTTGAGAACAAAATCAGCATCCATAGAATCAGAATTCCCACTGGGCATTGTCTCACAGACACCTGCCTCATTTGGGAAGGATGGACCCCAAACACCTTTGATTGTATCGCTGCGGAACACCCATTCAAGCTGAATTTCAGTCCTATTTTAATGGTAAGAAAGATAAAAAGGGCAGAGCAATTTGTCTGAAGCTACAGAGGGAGTCCATGGGAGGAAAGGAGGTGGGACCCCAGAGCTCTTCCTCCTTCCTGTGCACAGGAGACCTGCTGACAGTACCATGGCAGTGCCTGAACAGATAACCACGACACGAACACAAACAAGACACCTGGCAACGCTGCTCCCCATTCTCCCCTCTGTAAGGGGGAGAGTGTAGGTTTCAAAAAGACACCCCCCTCCCAAATCTAAGAATGAAGACTTGCAAACAATGGAGAGGAGCTTGCACAAGGCTTCCCATGCAAGTCAGCACCACAGAAGTCCCAGCTCAGCGCCCCACCCACGCTGCATTTCACTGAAATCTTCCAATCTAACAGAATTTTTGAAGGAAAACCTACTGGAGCTGGCAGGACTCTTCCTGCTGACGTGTCAGGTCTGGGCCAGGCTCAGCATATCCTCCCCTGGACTGAAATAATAGCAGGCAGCTGTTCCCAGCCTGACCTCACGATGCTTGGAGCTGGGATCCAGCAGGATCCCTTTGCCTCGGACACAGCACTGGGAGATGTACTGCTGACAGCAGCTTGCTCCAGCCAAGACTCCAAGAAGACAACCCACTCTCTGGCAGACCAAAACACTCCAGGGTGTGCACAGCAAAACCACTGCTGACACACACCTCCTCATACCCCATGTTTGCTTCCCTGCTGATGCACCTGCAGAAACTGGGAAAGGTCCTTCCACCCTCTTCCTCCTCATCTGTTATTCCCATAATCCAGGAAACTGAACATTTTCCTCCAGGATGCTTTGTAAACCTGTGTGGAAGGTTTAAGACTCCTCTGGACTGCAGCTGTTAGGTTTCAAGGCACTGTAAGGTGGTCCCTCTGCTAGGACAGGCCACACAGCGGGTCCTCCACCCCACACAGGAGCCCTTGATATGGCGTGTGGCTGTGAGAAACAGCAGTCCAAGCGAGGGAACTGGAGTATTATGGGTTTTATCCAGGCTCCCTGAGACCACCCCTATAACTGATCATGGGTGTGAGATCATATCTGGTCTGCTGTCTTGCAGGAAACTGTCATGCAATTGATGGCATGTTCATACCTTGGTCCTGCGGCCCGGGAACAGAGACATAAATAATCACCTCGGTTGATACATACAATTTATTCTAGTACCAATCCACGTGTCTTTTCTGGCAGAATTAGTCTTTTCTTGTTTTAATCATACAACTTATCAACAGGCCACTGAAGAGAACCTGCTGGAAAACACAGCAGCCAATTGGATTTCCTTCCCCTTTCATGAGCTTCAGGAGAGAACATGTAACAGAGAAAAACACAGTGTATGATGGGGAGCTGTGGTGAGCACCAGCTGCTGTAGATAGCATCTACAGAACCACACTTATTTATCTATCTTTCAGTTCATACAAGCTGCTCTATTATAGCCTCTGGGTGGGGAAGCATCGATTTTTAAACATCACAAGCTAAAGAACAACCAATCTGACAAAATGTCAGTGTGGAACAGAGCCCTCCTGATGCAGCAAAGGCAATGCACTGCCCTTGCCCTCAGGCAGGAGCCTTGGTCCAAAGGGTGAGAGATGTGCCCAGAGGCACTTGAGGGCATGGAGAGGCTGCTGGGTGCTGAAGCCCCCCATCAGATCACTCTCAGGGTTTAAATAAGAGGGCAGGAAACAGGGGTGGCAATTCCTACACTCGCCTGGCTTGATGTGAGCTACCACCTGAATTAATGCCATGGCCCAAAGAGCATGGGTAGAACTGGGCACCCTCAGAGCACTGGGGAGGTCTGGGGGATGGACACAACTGCAGAAGCACTGGCACTGGAGGGCAACAGGCTCCGAGTGTCTGCAGTGAGAACCCAAGTTTTGGATAAGGATCAACAACTACACACGAGCTTCATGAGTATTTAGAAGCTCCTCAGTTTCTCCTGGTGAGACTGCCAAATTTCGCTTTGGCTGGTGATTTATTACCCATGACCTCTGGTAAAATGGATCACAAGAGACAGGGCTGTATGTCAGATACCAACAAAGTCGATATGCACAGGAAAAAATGCCCTTCACAAGGTGTCTTCCTGCCACTCATCACACAAAGAGTTAAGCCACACCGCTAATTTCCTCAGCCTGGCCTCTCCTATCTTCCTGGTGCTCTCATAAAATTGGATCCTAAGCCTTGTTGGCTTGCTCATGTCTCCCATCCTCCAAGCTGCCCTCACCCCCAGCACCTCCCCACCACTTTGCCCCCAGTGTCCTCGCTCGGGTGGGGAAGGCAAAACACAATAGTGACGGCCCCCACGGGAAAGCCGAGAGGCCCCTGCAAAGTGCTCCGTGAAAATGAACGCGCCTGCTCACTCATCACATTTCCCATTCGTTCTGCCACTTGCTGTCAAATTAAAACGTGGCCAACAACTCATTTCTCCTGCTCTCACAGTTACAAATTAGTCCATTAAGCTGTCTGCAGCAAGCCTTTTTTCCTCTTCCCAGTAATGGCCTCCGAGAATTCCTTCATAATCGCCAAGTTCTCCTGGGATGCCCACCGAAAGCAGATGGAGAAGCTCCCGGGTAATACAAGGCACTTTTTAATGACACAACATGCTGTGGGTTTTGTTTTTCAATTTTATTTTTTTATGTCCCTGTTCTCCCTTCATCATCTTTCCCCCTTCCCCTGCTTTCTTCCGCCAGGATGATTAGGAATCTAAAGAATTAAATAAATAAGTGAGAAGCGGGGACGGAGGGGCACGGATGCTTCTGTGCAGAGGCTGACAGGGAAGGGTGGGGGGGAATCAGCCTCAACTCCCTAATTAAAACCTCCTAATTGAATTATCTTTATTGAAAAATTAGATCTTCCATTGGAAGCTTAGAGATGTGGGAAGACAGATGATCAAGTCCTCCTATAGATGACTAATCTGTTTCATTTATCGTGTCTCCTCCTCCCCAGGCAGAGACAGCACAGACGACGACCGTCTCTTCCGCGGGCCAGACCTGTCGCTGAGCGAATCGCTCCTGACAGAACAAGTTGCTTAATGCAGAATTCCCTCTCTTAAGGGATGTTTTGGAGAGCCAAAAGGACTTGAGTGTTATTAGCAAGTAAAGGGCTAGTATCAGCTGGGAGTTGTCTTTATTTATTTAAAAGAGCATCTTAGAAAGCGAGGCTGTCACAGCAGTCTGCTCATGCAGGTGGTACGGGAGAAGGGGTTGTTGACCCCAGCACTGGTGAGGGGACTGTAACCCCCTCAAAGCTGCTGTGTATGGGAATGAGGCATTTCAAATAAGGCAAAAGCTTTCTGTACATTGTTGATGCATAGAAAAAACTGATACAGACTGAATACACCCAGCTGGTACCAGTGCTGCACTGTAAATCACAGCAACTACAGACAAGTCTTTGGTGTCCACCTGCTAACCCAAAGACTCGGTCCTGCCGCTCACCCACAGCCCATGCTCTGGTCAGCACCTGGACTGGAATGTGTCTGTGCCAAGCTGGGACCTGCTCCAAGCTCCCCCTCCCAGTGTGGGGCTCAGCAGCCCACCACCCTGATCGCAGCAAGGTGGCCAGCTCTGCAGAGCACCACCTTCCTGACATCGCCCTGCACTGAGGAGGCTGGTTAGCAGGATGCTCTGCTTTATGCAGTGCAATAAGAAAACTCAGTGTTTGTAGAACTAGTAGTGGATTTGGTCCCTCCAAACCTTTCCAGGTTACTGACCCACGCTGAGTTCAGCCTCTACATCCTATTTGATGCATACTTGGGTGGTTAAAAGAGGATCAGGCTGAATCTGCCCCAAATGTAGCATTCAATCTCACAAAATCACAGCTGGCCTTCTTTGGAAGCCTCTGGAGACAGAGGCAAGATTAGTGGTGTCTGGGAAGATCATATTCCACTTCATTTTCTCTCACTTCTTCAAAACAAGGAGGGGAAGTTCTTACCAGTGGAAACTACTGGAGTCATACGCGTTGGCAACTCCTGTTTCTGAGACCACCAAAGGGTAGAAAAGCCAAATCAATCTTTGCTTATCTGCTTCCTCCCTCTCTCCTTCAGATAATTGGCTTCAAGATAGTAAGGTGAAAACCTAATTAAATAAATACAGTGAGCATTCCTTTAATTTCCTTGTTGACATGCAGTGGGGTGACTCCTATTACCCAGTCTCCTTAGCGACTGCACGGGTTAATTTTTCTTTCACATGAAAGTCAAAATTTCTGATCTCACTGCAGAATTCCAGTAGCTGTGCCTTTAAGGAAACATTTTGCAGTAAAACCTGCAAGATTTGATGACACTCCAGTAGTCCCTCTTCAGCCTCCTCCTCCCACATCACATAAAATTCAGCGCCTCGGCTGCCACCCTGCCCGCTCTCCTCCCAGCTCCGCTGTGAGTGACAGGCGTGCCGAGCTCACACCATCCTGGGCAACAGCCAAAGTATTCATGGAGCTTATTGCTAGACAGGCTGTGATAAGGCTGTTTGCATGGCTATACAGCCCACAGACAGGCAGAGAGAGAAACAGGAAAGAAGGTGGCAATGGAGAGCAGAGTCCTCTCAACACCTTTAAGGAGATGCTGTGTGCTGGAGGAGCTGTGTTAGGGACGTATATATTTTGAGGTGGGGAGGGGAAGGGATAAACCAGTTTCCTGGAAGTGAAGAAAAATTGGCTGTCTTTGCAAAGTCTGAGGCCAGCTGGGAAGACAGAGGCGTGATTCAACTTTTTTGTTTAAAGAAAACCCACTCCAAGTGGCAGAATGTCCAAAAAACCCACAACGAGCCCTGGCCCCACACTCCTGAGTCCTGCACCAGGAGAAGGAAAAACCCCAACCTTCTCTAACCACAGGCAAGTCATCAGCGTGAATAAAAAGTGTCCTTCATGTAGCATAAATTATTACTTTAGGAAGAAAACAGGCAGCTTTTCTTTGAACAGTAATATACAAATATTCCCACTGGCAGGGCAAAAAAGGGGAGGAAGACTTCAAGCAGATCACTGCACTCTCAAATTTTGTTACTGCTATCTGCTTACTTATCCTCTACTCACAACATAAAGGCTTCTTGATTGTATTTGATTTATAGAAAATATGAGACAACCTCCCTAGGCTTTTTCATACTGTTCTTTTCTGTTCTTTTCAATAATTTCTGTGAAAGGGAAGAAGTAACCTTTTATTCTCCCTATCTGCATGTGTGCTCTAGACAAAGGTAACAGCTAGAAATCGGCTAGTAGCTAGAAATGCCACGGTGCTTAGTAGAAGGTGAGGGAAAGAGCTATGTAGAGTATGCTTGGAGGTAACCAGAGAAGCATCCAACCATGTGGGCTTGGATTGTGGTGGACACCATCAGCTGAAGAAGGGCTTGGCCAGCATTAAAGGAAACTGAAGGACATTTGTGGGGAGGTTTACTTACTCTTCTCTATTTCTATTGCACTCTTGTCCCAAAATATAATGAGAAGGGACACGCTTTTGGAAATGCTAGTTCAAATAAAAAGGAACCTCAATCATTGGCACTGAGGTTACAAGGATGATTTTTGTATGTACTTGACACATTCAGAATTGCACATAAAATCAAAGTTAATCAGCTGGAGCCCCACTTGCTTTCGTCAGGAGTCAAGGTAACACCTTTGCCTTGGCCAAGCAAGAAGGATTTTGGTTTAGCTGTGTGTGACAGCAATCTAATCTGCATAGAGCTCTACAGCAGTTGTGCACACCGACCTATTTGCATACAGGTTTTTGTATCTGGCTCACTGCTCTGTGTAAAACATCTCCTTGAAATAACCTTGAACCTACAGCACACATGCAGCGCACACGCACAGGCGCAGGCGCTGGGCTCAGCGTCACCGTTAACAGATATTACAGTACAGCAATGCTTCAGTTAAGCATCAAAACTCCACAGCTTATAATTTTACTTCACTACTTGGGGCGATTTCTGAGAAATACTGTAATATTTTTAACAGCACACATACGAGAGACCATACATACCGCTGCTGGCCGCTGCTTTCCATAAATCTTTCAAAACCAATATTTATACTCCTATGAAGGAGTGCTGGCTGCTTATTTTCCATCTCCGTAAAAGTGGTCAGATCAATAGTTCTGTGTATGTTACTTGGAAACATGTCACAGCAGCCTCTGAAACCTCTTTTTTCCTTTGTCTGAAATCGATTTCTGTAATATGCAAATATTAAGAAAAAGGAAGCTTTAAGTTTCCTCTTAGGATCCTTTGTGAATCCTTCAGAATCCAGACACCGCTACGACGGAAAATTAAAACCCTGCCAGCAGTTTGCCGTCTCCCCTGAGCGCCAGTCGCGCTGTGATCCTCACACTTTGCTCCAAGCTATCAAATCCTGAAATTTGCATATTCCTCACTTTCAGGATTGTTTCAGCAAAAAAGTAAAACGTTACAGAGCTGCCTGCCCGCAAAAACAACCCTCTCCTCGGACAACCTTCCTCCCTCTGAAGATGACGAGGGGAGGGGGAGGATTTCCACCGCTCCTCTATGCCGGTGAAAAGATAACACCACTCACTCTCCTGCTTTGGATGTTGCCACACATCCAATTTTTTAGTTAATATGCAGGATCAGGAAAATTAAACTTGTGTGATGAAGTCTTACTCTGAGAAGAAGCAAGGAGACGTGCTATTCACTCGAGCTTTTTGTGAGAGCCTTTATCGTGCCCCCCCCCTCCTTTTTTCTTTCAGCACAGCTTGAGCCCTGAAGCTTTTATTAAAAAAATAAAAAAAGGAAAAAAAAAAACCCCAAACCAAGCAGTGTACAAAAGTGGGGGGAGTAGAGAAGGTTTAACAAGCTCCAAGTCATAGATTATAAGCCGCTGCTAAAAATTTATGGCTGTTTGGATCCTTGCCACGCTGAACAGATTGGCAAGCTGATCAGAATCGCAGCAGGCTGCCTAATGAGTCCCACACAATTTTTCACCCCATATTTTTCCAATAAAAAAGCAGTTAAATACCAACCGCAGCCACAGCAGAGCCTGCCATCTGGCTGCTTTTTTCTCCAGCCATCATTAAAATGGTTCTTGGCAGTTTACACCTCGCTTTTTTCTGTACAGATGTGGAACGAATTTTCTGACAACCCTTGGATGAAACAGGGGGCTTTATTGAGCTTTACAGATTAACTGCCTAACTTCTGGTCCTAATTTTAAGTGTCTTAGCACACCGGAGGCATCATTTTAAGTGAGCTAATTGTATGTATCTGAGCCTACCAGCAGCATTCGGTTAAGCTGAAGTAAAATTCAAAATCAACATTTTGAGGAGCTGAGTAACTCACCCCACCATGGTTCTCAACGTCTGGCCCATGCTGAGAGTTCACAGGGATTAAAAATAGTAACTATAAGGGTAGCATTTGAAAGGGTCTACAGAGGAAACCAAAGAATTATGGCTTAAACCCATTTATTGCAGCCTAATGAATATGAGCTGCTTTATTTCTTATTCCTTGCTTCTACCTTGCCAAGGGTCCTGCACATGGGTCAGGGCAATCCCCAGCACAAGCACAGGCTGTGCAGAGAGTAGGTTGAGAGCAGCCCTGAGGAGAAGAGCTTGAGAGCATCGGTGGATAAGAACCTCAATGTGACCTGGCAGTATGTTCATGCAGCCCAGAAAGTCAACTGTGTCCTGGCTGCATCAAAAGCAGCGTGACCAGCAGGTCCAGGGAGCGGATTCTGCCCCTCGACTCTGCACTAGTGAGACCTCCTTGCAGTGCTGCCTCCAGCTCTGGGCTCCCCAGAACAAGGAGGACATAGAGCTGGTGGCCACGAAGATGATCAGAGAGCTGGAACATCTCACCTGTGGAGAGAGGCTGAGTTGGGGTTGTTCAGTCTGGAGAAGAGAAAGCTCCAGGAACACCTTACAGCAGCCTTCCAGTACCTAAAGGGGGAACAGAGCTGAGGAGTGGCTGTTTACAAGACAGAGAGTGACAAGACAAAGGGGAATGGCCTTAGAAGGGGAGATTTAGTTGGAAGAAGAAATTCTTCTCGAGGTGGAAATCCTTCCCTGTGAGGGTGGTGAGACACTGGCACAGGGTGCCCAGAGAAGCTGTGGCTGCCCCTGACAGGGTTCAAGGACAGCTTGGATGGGGCTTTGGGTACCCTGGGCTGGTAGGGGGTGTCCCCACCTATGGTGTGGGTGGGACTAGGTGGGGTTTGAGGTCCCTTCCAACCCCAACCAGTCTGTGATTCTATGTCTGTTGTCCCCATGTAGCAGGTTGGTTAGCCAGGTAGTAATGGAGCCCTGGGTTTGTAGCAGAAGGAAGCTGCAGCCCCAAGTATCTGGTTAGATGTGTTTGAGCTGTGAGGCAACTCACCTCTTTGCCACTGGAAGATGACAGCGAGCAGAGTGAGAAGAAAGCTGATTTTGGGGCACAGAATTTCTATGGTTTTTTACTATCAATTATGGAAACCAGAAATGCAAAGCAAATGTCCTTTAGAAACCTAGAAAAAATTATCAAAATATAGCTAAGAATCATATTTTAAAACTATTTATGGGCCAGAGAGAGGCAGGATAGGCTTGAGATGGATAAAAATGCATGAATGTCTACAGATAGTTTTGTTTGAGGTAGTCTGCAAGTCCAGGCAGTTCTGGGGGATGGGAGCAGGACAGTAGCCAGCTGAAGTTAAGATGCTCCAAAACCAATTTCAGTCTCTCCCAATGACTTGTCAAGACTGTAAAAGAAGCAGTGGAAGTGCAAGGACCAGAGCCCAGGTCCTTGGAGGGCAAAGCTGGAGATCTGTCAGACCCTTCTTTCTCTCT
Source organism: Heliornis fulica (assembly GCA_013399135.1). Classification (NCBI taxonomy): domain Eukaryota; kingdom Metazoa; phylum Chordata; class Aves; order Gruiformes; family Heliornithidae; genus Heliornis; species Heliornis fulica. The sequence continues at coordinate 385,576 of VXBZ01004136.1, read as the reverse complement.
GAAAAGATGACAAACAGCAGCAGAACATCAAGGAGGCTTTTTATCATTTTGCTTTCCTTTGCATCCCTAACACAGATTATTACTTATGCCAATCATCTTATAATGACCAGTGGATTTAAAAAATGAATAATTTATAGGAATGTTGATAACATTTATTTGTTTTCAGCAAGGACTTCATAGAATCATAGAAATGCAGTACAGAAAGGGACCTTAAAAGGTCACTCTAGACCCCCTGCTCTGAAAGAGATTATAGTGGAGATTATGTACATAATAATGTAAATGACCCTATAACTGTACTCCAGAATCAACATTTTCATTAAAAAATGTATTGCTCTTGCAATCCTCTTGGTTGGGTAGATAACCTTCGGAGTGCAGGCTGACGCAACCACGGCCAGCCAAGCCTGGAAGCAGGCTGAAACAGTGACCCTGAGACAGCACGAGTGGGCATTTATTCAGAACCCTAGCAGGCACAGGCTGGAGATGCATACAACTGGCTCACTGAGTAATGATAGTTTTAATTACTGTATGCTTCTGTGGCTGTCCAAAAGCAGTGGCAGATTCGGGGGACGGGAGCAGCTGAGCAGCGAGGTGAAGCTGAGAGTTGGTAGGATGGAGAGAAAGGGTTCCTTCCACGTTCATGCTCTGCTGTTCAAGTCACCCTTGGCCCCCAAACTGTGATGTGTCCTATCCCCATTACTGGAAATGGCTGTGCAAATTGCTGACGAAAAAGAGAAAAAAAATTACCTCCATCTCTTTAGTGGGTGCTGAAAGCTCCAATTTATCTTCTGCCGATCGACCTAAACCACCAGCTCCCCCTGAAAGCACTGACGTACTTTCAATGCACAACCCTGCAGCCTGCCTCAAACCTCATGGCAGTAATAAAAGGAATTGACTGGAGCATCAGTAGTCAGGTCAGACAGTTCTGGGGTTCCAAACTATCATTTGGGGCTGGTGTGCAGTGTAGGGTAGAGGACCTTGGTTTATAGCAAAATAAATTAAAACCCAAGAAAATCTTCCAGAGTGACTTTTTGTCCTGTTACACTTCTGGTAAATTTTGTTTCTAAGAACCATTACTGCGTGGAGAGGCGTTCACACACACACACACACACTGCCCTGACATTTGCACTTTTTTATATAAACATTTTTACAATATTCCATTACCACAGAACGCACCAGCTAATAGCCAAATCCCTAAAGCTGCTAACAATCAAGTCTGGCTCAGAGCTGCCTCTGAATAACTTCCATTTCTTCAATGCTTTTGCACAGCAGGATTGCTAATAAACAACTGGGCAGTAAAACTACAAGTCAGTCAGTACTGCCTCTGTCTTCTCCAGTTCAGGGAATTGCTCTAATACAATGTGGAAATATATCCTGTGACCGAGCAGCCTCTGGGAATTCTTACATTTCAGGTTGGGTTGTCTTCATTTGGGTTATTTTGGGATATCCACAAAAATGAGTCCCAATTCCCTTTCCCTTGCTCTCCGCCCCCCACAGTCACACACTCCACCAAGCAAAACATTCTAGCTACTTAAATGTGGTCAGGGAATAAACTATTTCAACAAAAAAAAAAATAAGTCTCATCTGAAATGGTTTCCATCCAATCAAATGATTTAGCCCAGGGGCTAGAATGATTTAGCCTTTACACAAGTCTAACACAATAGCGTTTGCATAACTTACTCAAGCTCTCTCCCTGTCTGCCCCATGGAGAGTTCCCAGAAGACACAAAGATAATTGGGCATTTGATACCAGGCTAGTTTTCATTTTAGTTAGAGCTCATCTAAACTGAAGGTCGGTTGGTTACCTCACGTTTTAGACTTTGACACTTGTTTCAGCCCCACAGTGAGTTACGTTTTTATTGCTTATTATTGCCAACTCAGTGTATAACTGACATGCTGCCTTTACAGATAATGTTCTTGTGGTGAGTCTCAAAACTCCTTTCAGGTTTATTAATGGCCCTTTCCCCATCACTATTTCCAGTTTAGTTTTGAGATTTTAGCTGTAGGGAGAAATATGCTGCAAACTGATCCTAGAATTTCCCCCCTCGATCCTATTAAATTCCCTTTATTGCAAAGGTAAAAGAACATTCACAGTGAACAAGGTAACAAAGGGATTAAGGGTATTTTCAAGTCATTCATTTTCACTCTAAGAAATAATAAATTTAAACCACATTTTCTTCATAAAAAAAAGGCTTTGCTCTTCCAATTAAAAAAGCTCAGCACTTCAAATCTATGGGATACATGCAGAAAAAAAGGAAAGTAAATAAGCAGAGCACGTCTGGACTTCTAAACAGAAGAGCTGGACTCAGAAAGAGAATCATAAAGCCACTCATTTGGACGTCTTGGGGTTATATAGTTCGAATTCTGCATTTATAGGCATCAGCAGGAATTTTGCCAATGACTTAACTGACTTTTATGCTATAAAGCTAGAATGATCCATTTTGATTAACTGCTCTGACCTCCTGCATAACGCAGGCTTATAGCACGGGGCCAAGATTTCATCCCAAATCTGGACAGAAGAGAGATGCACAACATATGAGTCAGCAGGACAAGCACAACAATTTTAATTTTAAAATGCCAAATCGTGCTGGCAGGGAAAAACAGGGTGGATGATGGACAGTTCTGGATACTAAGAGGTTTCTTGAGTTATTTGGAGACACTTGGCTATGTCAAGCAAGCTGACTGAGCTAGCTTTCATCTCTTGTTTTTAATTATCTTTACTCTCTTAGAATTTCCTTGTTGTGCTAAAAGTTGTCCTGGTGTAAGCCTCCTCCCCAGATCTAATCTTTTTGCTTGAGGCAATAGGGGCAGAGTTATTTTGACATGCAAATGAAGAGGACATATGTTGCATGCAAATGAGAGGGCCACAGCTAAGAGCAGACAGATTTTCCACCCCCCTTGCCCCAGGCATTTCTGTCGTTGCTTAACACGATTTCCTGGGGGTCTAGATCAACACTTTCACATCAGGGTCTCTAAACTCCGGCGGCCCATCCAGCCACCCAAAGGCAGCCATGGGGAAGCAGGTGAGCCTAGCCATGGCTCCAGCTTCTACAGTGGGAGGAGTGAGGTGCTGGTCGCTCTAAGGGCTCAGCCCCACCAGCCAAGCCCACCTTCAGCCAGGCTGGTTTCAGAGGCACACTTTGGGACAAGCTGGCCTGAGGCCACCAGCCCGGCCAGCCTCACCCGCTATTTGTTGTTCTCAGGTATTAACGTTGGAAAATTGGCTACTGTGCGCTGGCAGTAACCTCTTGCTGTTATTTAATACACGTTATTGTATTCGCTTTGTAAAGGGCCCACACCCTGTTCTGATTCAAGACCTAGATACAGGGTCATTATGGCACTATAAACAACAGTTTTAAAGGCCTGACTATATATTGGCACAGGGGTTTTTATATGCTCAGAACAGACTCTCCAAACCGCCCTCGCTGTGACGATGTTTCACACCGGGCTCACGTGTCCCCAGGATGGCATTAAGTAGTGCCATGAAAGCAAAGGGAAACATATGAAACAGCAAGATCTGTGCAAAATAACTCTGCTTCAGAGAGAAGAAATCAAGGCAATTTGGAGGAGGACAGAGTCTGTTCTTGATTCTTCATCTTTGCTTGCCAAGATTGTGACAAAATTGCCAAGATTATCCAAGAGTGAACATTACCTGGGAACCATTTGAGAACTTGTCTTTGCTGCTAAGAAAGGTGCTTACATTTCAAAATACCCAAATGGTAGGATAGCCATCCCCAGACAAGAGTATTGGCAATCACAGTTAGCTAAACATGTAAATAGTTAGAAAATAAAAAAGAAGGAAAAAAAAAGGTGGTCTCATAACACTTGGCACAAATCACAACATTCATTGCTAGAAATCCCTTCTGGCCAACCCATCCCCATGGGCTTAGAGGGCAAACAACACAACCAGAATGAACTTGCAGGTCCCTCCCTTGAGAGGGTCTGCTCCAGCTGGGATGGGACTGCTGACTGTTGGGGGCAGGGGTTGGCTTTTTCAGGATAAACGAATTATATCAACATACTTGTCCACTGTCCTAAATAAGGCTGATTTGGAACAGAAGCAGCAGAAGAAAGCCTTACAGATGGTACTGCCACTCGGCAGCTTACAACAAGGCTTTGGTGCCCTCCTGACCCTTGCTGGCTCTCCCCAGAGAGCAGCCCCACAGGCACAGGCAAGAGCAAGTCAGATGGGGTCAACAGATGGCTGAGAATATGGTGCACATTAACACACATTCTTCATGTGCCTGTCTCTGGCCCAGAAATAAGCAGGAGAGGGATTTGGCCCCACTACATTCAGCAAAACCATGGCCATGCTGCACTGAAACCTCTGCTGGCATCCATGAGCTAGACGAGCGCTTGCTGCCAGAGTTAAACATTTCATTCTTAACACACTATGGCTTTGCTTTTGTGGTTAAAGAAGGAAAAAGCATGTTAAATTCTCTTAAAACGTGCTAGGAAAAACCCTGGTGCATGATTTGTGTACAAATGGGTGCAGTTGCCTCGTGCATGTCAAACCATGCATATGGGCAACCTGATAATAATATAATTTGCCTTGACGCCTCTCTAAGAATACATGATTGTCCTTCTAATTTTGATTCCTTGTAAATAATCAATCAATCAATTAGCTAATCTGCTCAAACACTCCCCCCACTCCTCTATGTTTTCAATTAAAAGTGTGAAAGGCAAGTGCAGACAGATTTACATGACATTCCAGAGGCAAGCGGCAGTAACGGGTATTTTTTCACTGATCTTATCAGGTGCCCTTTAAGTACACTTGGGGTTTCTTGTGAACTCGACTGCTAAGCAACTCTGAGCATTCATTTTCATCCTGATGGAAGACATGTCTTTATGGGGTTGCCTTTTGGGAAATTCTTGATATAGAATATCCAGCAAACTACTTAGGAAATGGCATTTTTGTTTCAAAAGCCTACCTGTGCAACCACAGGGACTTTGTTTTCCCAGAACTCTGGGAACATACAAGCCAGTACTTCTAGGAGTATCGACTTGGCTGGATCTGCTGTGACTTTTGTGGAGATAGCAAAAGGCATCTGTTGTACATGAGGCTAAGCCCCTGCCAGATTTCACATCCTTGCTCCAAAGTATGGAGGCGTGCGAGTTTCTCAGCAAATTACTTGCAAGAGCTTATAACAGGACCAAACCAATGTATTCACCCTCATTTTATCTTCTGAGGGAGCCAATCTTTTTATCTGAACTTCCAAAGCAAAGGAAATCAGCTGCAGGGAGACAGGCAACATGGAAAATTTCAGTTCAAGCAGGTTGAGTTTGGCAGAGCTACAAGCAATTGACAACAGGCCTGGAAGGGGAAGTGCCAGACAATCCCAGCATCGGGCAGGGCTTCCAGCTCCGCTGGCAGCCTGGCCAGGAACGCACGGACATTGTGTCAGGTCCATGCCCTCTCCCAGGCAGCTATTTTTAAGGAGTCAGGAGAAGTGATTTGTGGTGTATTGTGAGGGAATTATGAGAACATGGAGGCTGAAGTGTAAGAAGGCACAGCCACACAACCAGAGGGCTTCAGAGGAAGATGGACCCACCGTGGCGACTCTACGACTTGAGAGACTCACACATTATTCATATGAACTTGTAGTCTGCTTTAGACATTCCAGGTGACACTTGCTGCAATATCTTTACATATAATGTTAAATTCTGTCTTCAATCAAGAGGAAATGAAAGTTCTTCAAATGGAAGAAAACCCCAAGTCAATACCTCCCCAAAATACAAAACAAAGAAAGAAAATGAATAAGAGCAGCACAAAACTGAGCAGCCACTGGAAAGGCACACCATCATCCCCAAGCCAAAGCCTTATTCAGATAAACTGTATAAAACAGTCTTTCAGGAACTAGTAAGAGATATTTTTTTAAAAGATAATCAAGCTGCTTATTAAATTTTATCCTTCCATAAGTGGCAAGGCTGTATTTGTTAGCACAAACCATTAGTGATCATCACACTGACCTGTTTTTCAGAGGAGAGATGTTGTTGCCCTGTGGACTAAAAATGGCATTGCAGGTATGCTGCATTCAAATCTCCAGGGGGTTATTAACTCCTGGGAGCACTGAGGCCATGTCACACTCACTCATTTCTGCCACATAACTGCCTTGCTATCCTTCCTGAGGCACACTCACTGCACTGGAGCTAGGAAGAGTGCACTACTAAGCAACAGCCAGCCATACCAGCTATTTCAAGTGAAAATCTAGTTGCAGTGGGGTCTGTAAGAATTTTGCTGTCAATTTTAATGCACTAGGATCTCACCTTTGGTATCATTTTCACCTAACAAACCAGGGATGATCACACTTGCAGATCTGTTGGAGTGGGACAAGGACACGTTAATGCGCACTCCTCATTCTGAATGTGTAGCATAATAAGCACATGAATTATTTATGAGTATAAATTTAAACTCTTTGATTGAAATGTAAGACTGGTTGATTAGAAGTAAACTTCCTCCATCTTTGATACCTAGGTGCTCTGCCACAGGAGGTTAAAACATTGTGGCCTCCCTGGCTGCATGTTCCCATCTCCTCAGTGCCAGCACTGGTGTGCATGAAATAACACAGAAATCCAGAGCTGGCCCAGATGAAGAGAAGCCACAGAAAGGTTGTCCCAAACACCCAACTCTTCATCTAGATGCCTTTACTGGGCCAGCTGAGAGAACAAACACACAGTAGTGGTGGTGCCAGGGGAAATGTGTGGCTGGGACTGAGGGGCCTCAGTTGCCACTGAATTTCACATCAGGTTAAACATCAGGCACTATTAAATCTAACTCCTTCTAGCAATGCTTTTTTTTCTTGAGAACAGATCTATCTGTATCCCTAGGTATCTCACCCTGTAGTGCAGTAGCTTAACAGAGTCTCATCAGTGGTATCCTGCATTTAATGTTTTAACCACCTAATTTAATAATCTGCAAAAGGAAAAAGGCCCAGACAATTAACAGACATAGTAATTTGTTATTAGAGAGTCCCAAAGGTATAGCTGCAAGAATAAGTGTGTACAAAGAAAACAAAGTCACACAACCAACAACACTCTGTGTAGATAAGGCCTCAGTGAAACGTGTTCTCCTCTTGCTGATGTGGGTTTAAGTCAGATCTTTTAAACGCTCTTTGCTCCAGACATCAGGGAGGTATCAAGTAAAATGTGGCTTTTTGTAAGAAACACATAACCTCTTCTGGAAAAGCAACCTCTTTCACCCCATGGCTTCATCACCAGCAACTAGTGTTTTCAGTCACTGGGTGACAGGTTTTCCAGAAAGTTCAGTTACAGTTGATACAACTGATGTTCTGGAGCAGCACTAGGAAACATAACACCTGAGTACCTGTGCCGTGATGTCAGAGCAGCCTGCTCAGTGAGGCGATGTGAGCAATTTTACACTTTCACCTGTTTTAGCTTCAGATCTTGAGTGGGGAGTTTTTATATAATAACAAATGAGGTAAGAGAACGTCTATTATTAATGCAGCCTCATGAAGCAATTAGTTTGCTGGGTCATTAACTCACCACCCACACGGCAGAAAACCCTGGTCTGAGTTTGGCGGAAGGCACTCGTGTGGGGCAGTGTCTCCAGGCCAAGACCTGCAGGAGTTCACAATGAGTCTGGTGCCACGTTTACTCCGGAGGATCTGCATGACCCCCTCAGTGGAGATCACCATCCATCACTCTATTTCTGGTTACAACCTTCCTCATCAAGCTCAATGTGTATTTAACGCCAGTTCACGCAGTCTGTGCTCTGCACTGAGCAGAAACACCATACAAAGTTCAGTTTTCATTTCCAAAATACATTTTCTCACTTTTTTTTAAGGAAGATGAGTGGCCTTTGTGCACAAGCATGCCAGACTGGACTTTTAATCCATCCATCCATCCATCCATCCATCCATCCATCCATCCATCCATCCAGTGTCTTTTGAAACAGCTGCTGGTGTAGATGTGGCCATGGAAGGTGAGGTAGAAATACTCATTTTTTGAAATTATTTAAAAAAAAACAAACCCAAAAGCCAAAGATGGCTTTCACACCTTCCTTGATACAAGGTAAGAAGGCATGCTGGCTTCTCTCCATCTAAAGCAGCCTTCCCTCCCAGCCACTATCAATAAACACCGTTCCAGCAGTCTGATGCATGTGCTGGCTGGCTCTGCCGCACGAAGTCTCACTCGGCTGGAAGAGGCATTAATTATAAGTAGGCAAGAAGAAACTTCTGCAGCATTGATGGCTGCTCTGCTGGGTGCTTTTCCCTGTACTAAGCTTGTTTTCATTAACTTTTATCATTTATTATCAAATAAATGATAAAAGGCACAGGCATGGGCAACAGAAAGACAAAACTGTAATCACTGGAGTAGCTGGCTGGGTTCCTACATATATATATATGAGGAAACATTGTTTAGATGTGTGCAAGTGTATACATATATAGGTTTCCCTGCCGAGCAGTTTAACTAATCCAACCATCAGTATAAAATATTTGCTCACTGTGAGCCTGAACACTTGGCTACCTTCTCGGAATGGTGGTTTCCAGCTAAAACCAAACTCACTTAGGGTAGGAAGTTTGTTGTTCTGCCTATAGGCTTGGTAAAAACGTGTCAACAAAGAGGTGAATTGATGGGACTCTTCTTACTGAGGTGCAATGCTGACAATGCTCAGGATTTTAATATGAAAGATTGATGACTGTTATATTGATTATTATGTTGATTAAAATGGTGACTGATTGTGTGAATAATTATATTCACATTCATTTTATATACATGTAGGTGCTCAGAGCCTGGGCTAGAAAAGAAACTTCCCTCCATGTGTTGCTCAGAGAGACAGCAAGAAGAGTATCTCATAATGTATTTCAACTTTAAAAGTTCCAAGTTCAGAAGTTTGAAAGGGGTTTTGTGCTTCGACAGGAGCCACAGCTTTCACTGGCAACAGCAAACTAATCCTCCAGACCTCACAGATGATGTTAAGAACTCCCCCCCACACCCCCCAAAGCAACCGTCAGCAGAAACATTAAAAGGCAGATTAAAAGCCATACCCCTAATTCAATGCATTGTTCTGAATAATGATTTTAAAGAAAAATGGTGTTATTTTCTGTAGCCTGACTCATGTTTTTTAATCATCAGTGTTTGCCAAACTGCTGGTATAAATCTGGAACCACTCCACTGACGTCACTGAAACTGCACCAATGTAAAAATGGCATCAGGGAGAACAGAAACAAGCTGAGAGCATCGGACAGCTGTGACCACTAACACAGGCTGAGCATTAGGGAAGATCAAAGACTGATTTTTACACAGCATTTTGGCTTGGTATTTATTTTACTGAGTTAGGGTAAAACACGGCCCATATTTGCTCTCAGTAGCTGGATGTGCTAAAAGGTCCTCACTGACTTTTGGACACAGCATAATGCCAATGGGAATGTAGTTAGCTCTTCTTTTGAGAGGCACTTCTGTCTGCTGCTAGGAGGCTTCAGTCACTTGAAATACAACATTATCTTCCCTCCCAACTGTGATGAGGACACCATAGCAGATAAACACAACCTTCTGGTCTAAGAAGGACCTATGCTGCTCTAGACTTCATTACTCTGAAACATCCCCATCCTCTTGGCGAGGAGCACACAGACCAACAGGAATGCCTCTAAAGGTTAAACACATGAACCTTTTGTCATATTAAAAAACAAGAAAAAGGGGAGAAAAAAATAAGAGCACAGCCAGAGGAGAGCACCACAAATCAGGGCAACTGACTGCTCAGCAAACAGAGGGCAAAGGGTGTGCACACCATTATCTGGTGGAGAACACACTGTCCAGAACCACTGCTCACAGCCCAGGTCTGCAGAGAAAACAGTCCTCGAGCCCTCAGAACTGGCCATTTTTAGTCATGGGGCTTTTATCAGGAAATGCTGGATCCTGGCAGCAGGCATGTTACTGATAGGAATGATGAAACAGCAGGGTTATATGAACATGCCCATCTCTGAGGCTAGAGGAAAGGAAAGGTGAAAATCTCCAAGGCCCTTTTCCGAGAAGAATCATTAAAGCTGCAGTCGGTATTTCCCAGGTATTTTGTATTGTGATTAAATCTGTTTCTAGCATTACACCTTTAAGAAAGATCAAAGGTAGGCAGCCAGGGAAGGAGGTACATACTCACTTCCACTAATTGAAGCAAGCTGAAGCCTCCAGCACCTTCTGGGTTCTCCAAAGTTTCCCTCTGCTGACATGCATTTCCCCTCCCCTCCCCTGCGGCCTCCCTGCCCCAGCCCTTGCAAAACCGAGTGCATCCAGATGACACAACAGAGATGCCTTTTATACCTGCTTGAGAGCAGGGGCAGGAATGAAACCACCCCAAATCTGAGCACAATCACTGGCAGAAACTCGCTGCTGTTCTTTCATTGTTTAATTTCTGTGGCTCATTTTTTCCATCTTTAAGAAAGGACATCAAAGAACAGAGAGGTTTTAGGAGCCGTTAAGAATGTACGTGTATCAATACCAGTTATCAGCTGAACACCGCGTGCAACTCATCTCAAACCTATCTAAGCAAAGCTGTACCAGGAGAACTAGTTTCTCAGCATAACTGTATGTGCAGCAAGGGTTTTTGCCAATCTCCTCCTACCTCAAACCAACCTAATTAAGCTGCTAGAACCTGTAGTGTAAAGATAACCATGGCATCCCACGTGGGGCTTTGTAATAACCTGACTCTGACTCAAACATGATAATGCTTAGAGCATCGTGGATTCTGCACTCAGCTAAACAAGCATATTCAGTCAGATACCTCTTCTCTTACCATTTACCTTCTCCAGAGTCTCTGCTTCATTCTCTCACACATCTGTGCTTTGATTATAAGCTCTTGGGGAACTCCTGGGAGATACTGGTTTCTCTGGAGGAGCTGTGAGTCAGGTTCTGCACTAGCCTCTACTGAGGCTGTGATTTCCATACACTTGTGTATGAGCAAGGAAGAGAGGTCCTTGGAAATGCCTCCAAGGGTCAAGCACAACTTTGCCTTTGATGCTTAATAAAGTTTTGAAATCAAAAGCACTATGTAAATATTGTTCTTATTATCAGGTAGGTGTGCTCTGGTTTTCTTCCAGGAGAGCTGAACGTGGCTGGTATTAGAGTCAGGCCTTGGATGTTCAACCTTCGGCTTTGCTGGGAGAAGACTGACATAAGAGCTTGGCACAAAGAGGATGCAATCTGATTTGGCAAATTAGCCCCTGGGATGATGCAGTTGCCATATGTACCTAGGTGCCAAATTTCAAATGGAGCAGAGTGACCTGACCCTGACCTTTGGCTCAGAGCACTAAATTCCCTCTCCAGGGAGCCTCTCTAGCCTGAAGCGTGTTTCAAAGCTGTGAAGAGAATAAACGTATTCACCTGGGGGATATTTACAGCAGAACATTTGTTTTCACTTATGCTGAAATCTAAGGAGAGTTTTGGTAGAGTCCCTGCATGTCATTCATTCCAACAACAGGTTTTGCAACTCTTCCTTCGCAGGTGTCTGAGGCCTGTGCAAATCTCTCTGGCTGACCGCACGTATCTGATGAACTCTCTGTTCTAGCCAATAATTTGCCCAACCTGGGATTTTTCAAACAAAAGCAAACACCATCTTTCTCACTGCTTACCAAAGGCACCAAGGGACAAGACAACAAGGCTGCCAATTACAAAACTTTGCCACTTTTAATAGATGTGCTTGAGATGTTTACAAGTAGTATCGTAAATAATTTAACCTACACTGTCCAGAAGCTGGATGAAGTGTTTGGTTGTGTTTTGGTTTGCCTTTTTTTTTTTTTTAATCTTTGCATTGCAAACTACCAGCTAGCTGGCTAATTAAAAACAATTGCTTAATGGGTCATCAGATGGCAAGTCAGGTTAGACAAAGGAATGAACGTTTACTAGAGGCAACAGACTAGTCCTTTTGTACCCAAATACAGGACGGGAAGGAAAGGTAAGAGAAGGCAAGTGAAGGTTCAGAGACAAGGCAGGTTAGTTAAAGTAGTTCTATGACACAAAACAACCACAGGTCTTTACAGTCTGGCTCAGCAATGAAATACTACTTAGGCTCAAAAGGCAACTTCCATATGGGTATGGCTTCTCTTGGCTTCTGGTTTCATCATTCTACTTGATTTGCATTGATTTTTCTAAGTACCCTGGTACAGACACAAAGGCAGAGATCACCTCAAACACACGGCCATTCTTCTGGAAACCAGCATCAGGCCAAGAAAAAACTGCTTTCCCTTTTGCCAATCCCCTCAAAATATCAGTGGTTTGAATACTTATCCAAGCACTTCACATTCAAGTTGTACTTGAAAGAGACTGTAGAAGTATTCAGAGAGAAGTTGAGAGAAGAACTGAACGCAGCATTAGGGGCCATGCAGTGGGCTTTGGAAAGGCAGCAGTATAGACAAACCAGGCTTCCATTTAGTCAGCTAGCAGAAATATGTCTTTATTTTAAGGAACCGAGTTACTTCTGAAATGCATCATTTGTTTAAATTACAGGAAATAAAGGTTTACAACCAGGGACAAGCTTGGCAAACCCTGTTAACAAAAAACAATGGTTTGTACCATCTGCAGAACCTGATCACTGAAAGGCTGATACATCCCTAAAAGCAGCAGCAAAAGGGGAGAGGTAGCTTTGCTAGACTGTGTTTCTATCCAAGTTTCACACAGAGAACATCTGTTTGCACCCTAAAACATACACAGGCATTTGATAAACACGTTTTCTCCTCCCACTGTAGGATAGCTCTTTGGCTGACACAAGATTTGACACTACTTTTTATATAGTCTCACCCATTTCAAGTGCCACACAGCCAGGCATGAAATAAACCCAACGTGCCTAATGATGCAAAGTAAAGCATTTTAAAAATCTGGGGAGAAAAATACCTAGGGTTGTCCATGCAACCTTAATTTAGGTCTCCTCTGCATGCATGCTTTAGTTGTGTAGCTTTTTGTTTCCAAAATCTGTCTCCTGTTCCTCAGCAATCCCACCACAGGCTCTGGTTCCCCTATCACGACATCAGGCCCACGCCTCCACCCTGCAGCCTCTGGCATCTTCTTCCCCGCTGCTGGATGCCAACAGGAAAAGCTCTAAGTGTAAATGGGATGTGCTTTTGCCATCTACCATCTTCTCCACTCCAGAACTTTGCTGGCAGCAAGGAGGAGAAGAAGTGGAAGAGCAACCTGAGCTGAAGTGTTTCAGCTGAAATTCACCCAATTAATTCAGTCTCAAGAGGACGCTCAACAAAGAAATTCACAATGATGAAGTCTGGCCAGATTGTAAGCACATGAAAGCAGAGGCTTGTGGTATAAATTGTAAGATAACCTTAACATCTGGCTTTCCTTCCTGTCCTGTTTACAGCAGGGTGGGAAGGACCTTTGTGTTTTGTGACTTTGAGAATAATGAAGAGAACACATCTCTCAGGATCCCCCAAAATAAACAGGGATAATTTGTGCATCCAGGGTGACAGTGAAGCTTGTCAATGAGAAGCTTGTGGCAGAGCATGAAGTCAGCTGCACACGACAGAGACAAATGTCGTTTCAAGGAAAGAAATTGTGCTGAGATTGGACAAGATTTTCCATACTCGTCGTTAGAAAATAACCCTGAACTTTACACTTAGAAAAACACACTGAGAGAGAAGCCTCTTTTACCTTGCCTTGGCAGCTTCAGAAAGCCAGGAATAAATCATAGGAACAAACAAAATAATCATAAAACCACCTTGCTGCACGACACAGACTGGAGCAGAGGATGCACTGAAACACTGATTCATGAGCAATACCTCTGAACCTGCTATTGTAAATGTCATTTCCCAACATCTCCCCATTCCTACCAGCTGGCTTAAGCTGCAATTAAAGAAGTGGGAGTGCTCCACAAGCCTTCCCTGTCTGTAACCGACCCACATCCAGCTATTTATTAGGTAATCCAATTACTCTGATGTGACCTTACTCAGTGCATTTATGTCTAGTCGGACTACAGGGATTGCCTGTCAACTTGGGTGTTTTTCTTACGATGCCAACCTCTGTTCCCCTAATAACAGAGGTTATTACAAAACACAGCCACTGCACAAAGCACTGCATCTCCCTCTCTCATCGTCTTCCAGCTGTTTGGAGAGTAATTACATGCCCAACTGCAAAGAGAACAGGTTCAGACTGGTCTTTCTTCCAGGCCCCTCCTCACACCCGGGAGGAGCTTCCCATTAACATCTACAAAGCTGCCTCATTATTCTCCCCAAAATTTTCCTTTGCAGAAATGCCGCTGGTGGCAGTTAGGCCTCTTAGGTATGACAAGGACACTGCTTGCCATGTTGGCTTATGGGACCTCTTTAGAGGACACCCATCCTCTTTTCTCCCTGGAACTTGAGCTCCCCTGAGTGGGGACAGCCTTTTTGTGAAGGCCATGGTTGTTGGCCAGAGCTCCTGGGGGTCTGATACAGCAAAGGATACAAGGGTGATTTCCAGCATCACCAAATTGAGCTTTCTTTGGAGATCAACAACAAAGCTGCAAGACTATCAAAGCATCTAAGCAACAGCCTCTTCTGCAACAAGGGATCAGAAATCTCTTGTAAAAAGATCCCCAGAAGAAACCCGGAAGAACTTGGATTTCTAACCAACATGTGAGGCAAATCACAGTTTATATTCCATTTGAAACAGGCTCTTTCAAGGGCTGCAGGGCTTTTTGCTTGGAAATATGCCGAGGGAGGACCTTGGCCTGTAGCCATTGACCTCTGATGACAGAGATGAGATAACAAGTGAATGGAAGTGCTTTCAGCAGTGGTGGTGTGTGCTGAGAGACATAATAAAGAGCATGTATCAGGGCAATACTCAGCATATAGAACTCCCTGGAGAGAATACCCGGTGAGAAAAAAAGGCTTTGGTATGCCCCTGGTTTGTTACACTGATGTTCCTGACTTTCCTAAAGCATACTTTCCAGCTCTGAAAAATGCTACAGCCTCTGCAGACTTCTGACAAAACTTGATGCTAAACACTCCTTATTTCCTTCTTTTCAATGCTTTTCACACCGTGCTTTGACACAAACCTGATGAAATAAGCCCCAGAAGCTGGTGCACAGGTGAGGAAGGCATGCAGGTGTAAGAGCAGGCACATCTATGGCCATGCGAAAATGATAAATAAAACCAAACCAGAAAGGGAGTTTCTAAGTGCAAAGGATCACAGCAGCCTGTCTGTAGGTCCATCAGGAGAGGGTTCTCATTAGAAACTTTTCTTATTTTTTTGTAACTGTTACGTGACATAGCCCATAAAATTTGTGCAGGAGCCAAAATTTCACATACCTCAATGAAGACTGCAAACTAGAACCTTGTGCTGTATGAGTGAGCAGTAGCTATCCAAGGCAGGGTTCTCTTCAGACAGACACAATTCTCTATACAAAATACAAAGCTGAGCAAAGTGTAAGAGTCTTGTTTCACTAGCTAAAGCTTCAGGTCAGCTACAGGTAGTGGAAATGCCATAGTGCTTGCAGTAACTCACAGGTTTTGTCATGCTTCTGACCAAGTCTGCCTGCTTTTACAGTCCTTTCTTGTAACTGAACACAAGATTATACCTTTGGGCTTGGGATCATTTCTGGCTGCATAACTTTACACCTTTCACCCTGTTATGTTTTAATGTCTCTCTCCCAACCTTTGCACAAGTCAAAAACGTGTATAAAGCTCTGTCCATGAGAAAGCCCATCCCAGATAGCTTCTGCAGAGACAGAGACTACTGTCCACCTCCTCTGTGACTGATGGTGCCTCTGGCTGTAGGATCTGCTACAAGGCAGACATCACCCAAGCCACTGCACCAGCCAGGTACAGAGTCCATTCTCCCTGCTCTGCGTTTCCTTCACCCTGGGCAGGCAGAGGCAGCCCCTACAAGGAGCAGCTCTTCCCTGTGCAAAGCTTTACAGAGCTCTGGAAACATCACAGCTGCTTTCGTGCAGCAGCTGATCTGCACAGACATCCCAGTAATCAAATCACGGTGGTGGCTTCAGTGCTAGTCCCCCACCACTGTATAAAAGGCCACCGGGCAAGGATTACCTAGGACGATTTAATTACGTGTGAAAACAGCTGCAAAGCTTTATGGGGTTTGAGGGTTGTTGTTCTTTGCACAGGAGGGGAAAAGGAGAAGGAATTAGACACGGAGCAAGCTGGCTGGGGATGACCCGTGATGGTAGGGAAGCACACTGTCCTACACACCAGCAAATGACTAAGGACTGATACACAGAAAGCTGTTTTTTCTCAAAGGGTTTGCTCTTCATGACTTGTCACCTGGAACAGGGTCAGTGTGACCTGCTGTGTCTCCCACACTCCTCGTGTCGCCAGAGATGACCGCTCATTTCCTGCACCCACCTTCTTTATCAAACAAAAAGGCTGCTTTACCACTGTTTACCTATACTTCCATGTTAAAAGACCATGGTGGCCTAAGGGGACATGAGGTATATTCTTGCTGAACACTAGCTGAAATCCTGGTCATATTTAAATTAAAGAGAATTTTATTACTGCTTTCAATCAGGCCAGAGTTTCACCCACGAGAATACAGTGTCTGGAGAACAGAAGGTTGAAAAGTCCAAGGAAAAACTACTGATTATCTTTTAAACCACCTTGTCTGAGATACTTTGCCCTCTTTGGTTCCACTAAAAGGTCCCTGTGCCTTGCAAAGTATCTGTAGAGGAAAACAAACCACCACAGAGAACACTTCACTTGGTATTAACTTTCATAAGGCACGATGAGAGCTCATCAATACAGTCTGCAAGCTGGTTGATTTAAGGACTCCACCAAACATGTCTCACACAGGAATTACAATACATGTGGTATTTGTTTGTTTTTTGTTTTTATTTCAATTTTATTTCTGGATTCTACTTTGCTTTGTAAGTTATTTTTCTTGCATGACAAGGAATATCCAATTATTCATGCACTCCTTTTTTGTTTTGTTTTAAGCTGACATTTTGCCCAAGCTTAAAACCACAAGATGCTTCCTAGGGCGGTCCTCCTAAGCTTCAACAAAGTCTCCCGTACTGCTGGTTTTCAAAAGCCAGTACATGCTAAGCCTAATACACATAAACCCAAGGCACACAATTAGTGACATCAGCCACAATTTCCCCTCCACATGCGTGCGTGCATTTTCTCTATCTCTGCACAATGGTGTTTCCAACCTGAAAACAATGCAGTCAAAGAAAAAAATGGCTTTGTGTGATGTGATTTCCAAGGGAGCCTGAAGGACTTTGGTATCCCCAGACTATAAAGAAAGTCCAGAGAACAGAATGCTTAACGTCTCCAGCCTCCTTTGAATTCCCAGCCTTACTGAACCAAGAATAAAGAAAGCCTGGCCCATAAGCAGGAATCCACTAATTAAAGAGAAATGGGGCTTATTTGTCTTGGTTTCTGAAGTCACAGTTCTCCACTTCTGAAAACACAAGTTTCTCACCAGTTCTTTTCCGCCCTAGGGCTGTGACCTAAGCAGCTTAAATGATACACAGATTTTGGTCAAAATCTGCTCTTTATTTACTGGACTTCAAATGTGCAAGCAATTACTGAATGGGTCTCGTTTATTGAATAAAAGTATTTAGGCATTATGTTTACAAAGGCCTAGAAACATTAAAATCTAGTGAAAAACAATTATTTTTACAGAATACATCTGCAAGCAATATGAAGTCATTTTGTTTTTGTAAATTTCTCCGTAATAGACTTATTGTTGATGTGGAAAATGTTCACATTGCAGCAGTGAATTATTTTGAAATGCCAAACTTAATAAAGGAGAAATTATTGCAAAACATATCACAGCCCTTTAGGAGGAAAAAAAAAAAGGGGGAGGGGAGGGGAAAAAAAGCCAAAATACCAGTGGTTTCCTGACTAGTCAATCCTCTTCAGATTGGCAGACCTCTTCAGACTAATCAGGAAGAGTTAGACAAATAGTTACTTTATTATGGAGGCTGTCAAATAAATCAGATTCTGGAGAGCAACTGTTTTCTGAGCCCTGCAGCCTTCCTGGCCCCCTTTCCTCTAAAACCAAGGGGTTGTAACAGCCCCACATATGCATGTGTCTGTGGAGCAACGTGTAAGCGTCAGGCCTCTGAACAAAAGTTCTTCCACACTTGGGCCAGCGTTTTTGTTGGCTTCCTCAGGTTTTGTTGTGGAACACGGCTGAGAGGAGAAATGTTTTCTAACCAATTAATTCAAGTCACCGCTGTTATTTTTAATGGAGAGCTCTGAAGCTGAGCTCACAAAGGGTAATGAGAAAATAATGTTTTAA
The DNA here is from genome assembly GCA_013399135.1 of Heliornis fulica. Lineage (NCBI taxonomy): Eukaryota > Metazoa > Chordata > Aves > Gruiformes > Heliornithidae > Heliornis > Heliornis fulica. Next base: position 367,385 of record VXBZ01004136.1, on the reverse strand, counting down.
ACAACATCATCAGAGGAATTAGGCCATGGACTTGAACTACATTATCAGACTCTCGCTGCATGCCTATTCTGCCCCCCACGTTTGCTCTTTACAGTGGCACGATGAATGGGAATTTTGCCTGAGGTACAAGCCTGAGACGTGGCCACAACGGAAGGTCCCAGAACAGTGAGTTTCAGCTGTCAGCCACAAGAAATGGCTCCCTCTGCCACCACACTCCAGGCTCCAAACAGGCTCCTCATGCTGGTAAATTTGGGAACGAGTGAAAGCTGAGGTGTCATTTTAGCAGGGCACTGGGGCACTTTTAATTTGCTGTCCCGCAGCACTTCAGCATGGATTTGACCTGATGCAGAGAAGACTTAGGTACCTAATTACACTGAACAGAAGGATGAAGAGTGCTGTGTTGAGGAGTACCTCACCTCATCTTCTGCACCTCAACTCAATCCACTTGGTGTTACCTGCATCAAACTACTGAACTGAAGGGCAACCACAGGGCAGAGGGAAGGCAAAAAGGAAATAGGGCAGGGAGGAAGGAGGAAAGTTTGAAATCCACACCCAGAATGGCTCTAAAGAACACTGGGGCTTACTCTCCTGACTGAAATGTTTCCAAGTGCTGCTGCAATACAGAATATATTCACCAGCTGAACAGCCAAGAATTGTAGTTGGAAATGGTAAGACTGCCCAGGCAAGAGCTGCTTAATTCTGCATCCTTGACATCAGTGGCAATGCAAACTGGCAGCACTGACAAATCAATTCAACACTACTGGTGTTCCAGACTTGCTAAGAAGATGGGATATAATAACTTTTGAAGTTGATAAGATGGTTTAAAAACATTTTTTTTTTTAATTTCCACTGGACCACATTAAAAAAAAGCATCACAGATGGACTTGCACCTGCTTCCAGATGACAGTGGTAGCTAGTGCAGTGCTGTTCTTAATATGAATTGACCTTTAATACAGATCTGCTTTAGTTCAAATTGACTATACAGTTCTACTGAAAATAAGTATTCATCTCACTGGTACCAGTGGTACCCCCACCCCCCATCGGGGTCAGGGTGTCAGAACCTTCTCCTTCCACCTTTACTGGTGTCTGTGCCTGTGCCCTGCTCTGTGGACAGGCACCGTGAAGGGGGACGTCTGCCCCCCCTCTCACATGCAACCTATTTCCCATTTCCTTACTAATTTTTCTATATGCTAGATTTATTTTGATTTTTAAGTGAAAACGAGTTTTTTTTACTCATCTGTTTAAGGCAACTTGCCTTCCATCTGGATAATACTGTACATCATCACCTATTGTCCTGCCATGAGCCAATATCTGAATGTTGGAGCTGCTGATGGCTGTTGGCGATGATGTATGAAGCAGAAACAAAGCCAGAGTCGCAAAGACTTCAAAAGGCTGAGGATAACTAAGAACATTGTTTTGACTAAACACAGACATACACACCAAGAAGCTGTCACTTCTGCCAACCTTGCTCTCCCTCTCTGGAGCCACCTTTTAATTTGTTGCAGTCGCACAAATGATCTCTGTGTGTTAAGAGTTCAAAGGAAACAGCCATCCAAAAAAACCATCTTGATATTCCACCACCTTAAAAGACACTTCTCCAATTAAATTATGAAAACAGGCTCTAATATCTCTGAAAGAATAAGACTTTCAAAGTAATATGTAAAGCTTTATGACTTCTTAACAAAGCAAAACCAAAACACATTCCAGTTCAGCTAAAAGTAATTATTTTTTCAGGCATCATCTATCAGCAGCAGAGACAGGGTGTAGAAGGCAAACATCCAAGGGTTAGTTTTGGCTCAGACAGTAGTCTGCCATCCAGACTCACACGGAGAGGCCTTGGAGCACAGAGCTGAGAAAGATGTCCAGGAACTTGTGTCCCACAACACTTCCGATTGATTCACTGCAGGACCAGGTAAATCACATTTTGCCTGAGCCTCAGTTTCTTCAGTGGAAAATGCTAATAATGATGTTTATGCAATTTCCTAACATACTGTGGATAAATCACGCTCACAAATTATTTCTGTGTGTTACTTGTCCTCCAGGAGGGGCCATGAAATGCTAGCTCATCTCCTTCATGGGGCAACACACTGCCTGTCTTACGGATCCTAAAAGGTACCACTGCAGTGAACACAAACTGCCACTAAGCACACCCCATGCTATGTCTAACTTTTGGTAGCTCTGGAGGAAGAGCTACAGATGAGTCCTCACAGGCAGCCTACCTCATGGAGGCCCCTACAGCCCAAAGGCCAGCCACATGGGTAAAGCAGAGGAGGTGGAAGTGGTGCCATCAGACAAAACCAGAGAGATGTTGCAGGATCTTGAAATGTAGAACAAGAAACTCACATTTCACAAAAAGGGGGTGCAGAAACTCCAAGGGTGGGAGTGAGACCTTTTTGGTGGGATATTCAATGTATTTTTAGAAGATAAGCTCAATAACCAGGATACAAGAAATCCTAACTCTTTCTTGAACTTCACCTTCTGCAGGCAGGTTGAGGTTATCTAAACATTTAGAGAGGGGAAATGTGACTGCAGTCACTCAGTAACCAGGATGTGAGTGTCCACAATATACAGTGACTGGCATAACACACATTGGTCACTTCAGCCCTATCTGTGGCAATTAATAAAAAGAACAGGCACTTTAAAATCTTTGTCAGTTATCAAATGTTACTTTGCACTTTTATCCTCACATGATACCCTTAACTCAGTTTACATATGAATGGGAACCCTTTCAATTTTAGGATAATGTTCTTTTATATTTATAATATTAAGGATAGCTACACATGCTTGATTACCTTTAAAATACTTATCACGATTCCATTTAAAAATAAATGAATCCCATTTAAAAGTGACTCGTCCCCATCTTCAAGTATTTATGGACAAGGACATATGGGGCTGATTTCTCTCATTATTAAGCAGCATGTCTGAGGCTTAAATCATTTAAATTATTCATTGACAGCAATTGGGCTACTCATGCAAACTCCCACTGACATGAGGAATCCCAGTGATAGGCCCAGTCAAGTGGGTGAAGATGGCTGAGCAGATTTTGGGATGCCCTGAGAAGATACTGCTAACTGGTTAGGGTGAGGAGTGCTTTTGAAATCAGGCCCCATCTCCACTTATAAATAAGATATAGCTGGGACATTCAGCGTGGCTATTTGAATGACATTTTCTTCCAAGGTTACCATGACTGAAGCTCTGTGTGGTGTCCACTAGCAGCTGAAGGAATATGAGTGAGGGTGCAGTGATTACCTGGGTAACAAACCCCAAGCCAGCTGCAAGACATGTCTAGAGCAACGAGTTACATGGGACTTTCCTTTTTGGAGTGGATTCTGGGTGTTCCTGGCAGTGGCCAGGCACAAGGTGGGCACCTGTGATGCTGTCATGGAGAGCAAGGATGATGCTAAGCAAATGAAGAAAAGCACCAAGAGGCAGCAGAAACCACCCATCTATTGTGTGAACTCTACTGTTCCAGCAGCACTGGATCCTGAGACTGAAGATGGATAAATCAACTGCACTGGTGAGCTTGGGCTGTAACAGTCCGAATGACAAAGGCTGTAAACATCTAAAACTCTATTGTAAAGAGACTTTCCAGACTACCACAGACTACTCTGCTCTCTGACCACCTTGCTGGTGGAAGACCTTGAGCTGACTGTTGCGTTTTCAATCTCTGACACCACTGAGTCAGAGTGCAAGAACAGGAATCATCCTTCATGGAAAAAAACCCACCATTGTGGTTATTCTTTGCAACATATTATTTTTAATTAAAAAGAAGTGTTTCCTGCTCTCTCCAGAACAAGCCCAAGGAACATTTGTAATCATTTTCAGGTCACATTTTATTGTATATATTGCAGCTGATTTCACGGCTATAGGGAAAATTACTATTTTCCTGCACAACTAAATCATTGTCAAGGTAGCAGCAGACAGTAAGCATCACCAATACCTAGTGGTTACAATGCATTTTAAGAAACCATAATCCAGCTCTAAGAAGAAACTTTCATATTTCAGCTAGATCTCTCCTCCCTGCCCAGTCCCAATTCCAAGCACCAGCCTTTTTCCCTGTACATATGTGATCTTGATGACAAAGATTTTGTTGTGTTTCTCTTTCCCCTAAGAAAGGCAAAAAGGTTAGTAAGTCTTTAAACTCTCAGTTCTTAAGGCTGTTAATATTTCACATTGCCAGCAGGGAAAGGAATTAAAACTGCCAGTAGCTATCCAGATAGACTTAAAAATCCCCTTCCCTCCCCCTTCTCTCTGCCTCCCTCAGCTTCAGAGGATATTTTCCCCGCAAATTGGTTTTAAATTAAGGAAGGTGATGAAGGCAATGTGCCGTCTCAGCATTTTCCCAGGTGCACTTAATCTAATTTCATTAAGGAGATCAGGACAGATGATCACTACAGTCGAAACATTAAGTCTGTCCATTTTTGTATAAAAAACCATTAAGTCTGTCAAAGTGTTGGCGGGTGGGCTGTTTATTATTGGAGATGAAGGCGCGCTTTGCTTCCCCGATAAACTGTCAGGAGTAGTAAACCACAAATTAAGTCAGCTGCTGCCAAAGATTTAGGCAAAGATCTCCAATGAATTTTGACACAGGTTTGGGAAAGGCCAAGGAAAGAGAGGCCACAAGGCAGTCTGCACGCTTTGGAAACCAAGCCTTCCCTGCGTGGTTGAGATATTTCAATCCCACCCATCGAAGAGCAGAAGAATGTGTGAAGTGGATGTGACCAGGCAGGACTGCTGATGCTTCTGACACTCCAGGCACGGAGTTGATGGGAACTGTGCAACTGTGTCCATTGCAGAGCCCAATCTGGGAGTTTTCCTTTGCTTTAACCTGCTCTCATCCTGCAGGGACTCCTCATCTTGTGCAGGCAACTTGTAACAATCTGAAATGTGAAATGGTGTTCCTCAGATAACCATGCAGATCTACCCCATTAGAGGAAACCCATCACAATGCAGAAGCTATAGAAGTGTATTTAAAAGACCAGAAAGAAATTATTTAAAAGACCAAAAGTGAAGCTTTCAGATTAAATTTCCAGGCACTGCAAAATCAAATATAAGACACTTGCTAAGGAGAACAACCCTCTCAAGAAAAATGCAGCTGGGTAAATGTTGGTATTAAACGCCATCAAGAAATGTTAAGGAGTATAAGATACTAATTGGAATTAAACAATCTTTACAGTACATACAGAAGAATGAATCTGTAATACAGAAACTGGGGCGATACTATGGCTGGAGCTTTGTGAGGAGACAAAACTGCTGTGCTAGTGGGTAATGTGTGTGCTATGCACTGCTTTGAGTATCAAGGGTGGGCAGAGCAGAGGAAGGTTCATTCTCCCATCCCAGTGCAGGGAGGTGAAGAACAGAGCCTGTTCCAATGGCAGAGCCTTCTGCAGCACTGCAGGGATTAGGAGGGAGTGGGAGAGGTAGGAGGAACCCAGCTTACACCATGAAAAATGAGCAGCTCCCCCCTCGGTAGACCCAGAGCTTCAGGCTCACAGGTGAATGAGTAACGAAGACTTTCCCTTGCTGCCTGGGAGGAACTGCGTGGAGCTGGTGTGTGCACTGCCAGCACTGGAACTAAGGGGTGACTGAGCAGGGGGAGGCTTATTTACAAACCATTTACAAACAATTCTTTTAACCTCTCTTGCTCTGAGTTTTACTCTGTTTAAAAAGTGTCTCACTTTGGGTTGTGTGGGACAAGGGACAGGAGACCCTGAGATCTGGGACTCGATCTCAGGGTCTCCTGCCCCTGTGAGGCTTTAGGTAAGGGTGACTTCCCAAGCCTCTTACGTATCTGGACAAGGCCTGTGGTGAAACCTAGTTGGATTTTGCTGCAAATTGGTCCCAGAAACAAGAACCACAACCCAAAGCTGACTCTTAGGCCATCCTTTCTGCCTGTGTGGGACACACAGTGCTGCACATTATGCTCTCCTGTATTACTGAACCTGGTAAACCAATATTGGAATACAGTAATGACAAACTTTACAAGCCAAATGAGGGTCTGCAAATTGCAGCTATTAGAGTATGCATTCTCCAAAATTCTCATCTTCTTGACATATTTATGGTTAATTAAATCATTCAATTTAATTAACTGAATTGCCTAAGTCAATTGCCAATTCCTATCAGCTGCCTACTCTGTTATACTCTTCCTGATCACTTTCCAAGGAGCTCCTGTGATTGCACAGGTAGTCCTTTGGGTTTATGGGAACGTTATATTGCTGTTCTTGATGTGGGCTGTCAGCTGTGCAAGATCACTCTCTTTCCTGTTGTCTCAGATCTTAAAAGTTTCTTCACAAGATCCTTGGTATGATGATGCTCACAGATGGGGAACTGGAATAGGGAGATCTTAAACAGAGAAGCCAGAAATCTACAGACATGGTAGAGCTGGTACTATCCTGTCTTGCTCAAGAGCTCTCCATAAGATCTCCTTGGTCCTTTCATGTGAGCTTATGATGGATTTTTGTCACCAAACTGGAGGGATCTTCTCATTGTTTGCTGTTTTTTTAACCTACGTTTTCAAGAATGAATATGGACACAATAGCCAGTGATAACTCAGCTTGTTATATACAGACTAATGGACTTAAAATCTGAGGTTTTGTCTGGATAGAAGAAAACCACAAAATCTCAGTAGGAGGGGAGATCACTGGTGCTGAAGCTTTGAATCTGTTTATTTTTTAATTGCATTCCTGCTTTACTTAAACACAAAGTACTATTAGTAATATTTTTTGCTGGAGTTGCAGACCCTCTTGTTGGGAAGGACAACTTGGAGGGCTCCTTTCCCTCTGGAAGCACTTACCAGGCCTGATTCAATTGCCCTAAGTCTCAGCAGGAAGCTTTCTGTCTGCTCCGTGCACATGCTGGATGGAATGACAGAAGCTGAGGACATACCCAGTCTATCCCCATCTGGCATTTCCCAGAGTGACTGACTCCCTTCTGCTGCAACCAGTAAGAACTAGGGTTGCTGGAAAAGTACCAAGTTTCATTTCTCACAGGAAGACAATCTAAGGATGCACAAAATCCACTGGGGACTTGGCTTGTGTAGTCTTCAAAAGTAGCAAATAATAGACTACCTGAAGTGGGAACTAAACTTCCAGCATCATGGAAACAAGAGATTAACCAGGTGGAACTCCCCTCCTCCAGTGTTAGATAAAATGTGAGGAGTGGGGGGAAGGAAGCCTCCAGCAGTACTGCTACCAATAACAGCTCCTGGGGACTTTCAAAGAGTGGCACTAAGGGCTTCAGGGATTGAGGCTTACTCCAGCCCCATGAGTCCACGGTCCACTTCAGGTGGATGCATGATGGTTTGTTTTGCTGGGATCTGAAATGCAAAAGATCAGGGTGACCATACCAAGGGATTGTGTTTTAATCAGAGCAGATTTATTGTCTTCATGTGATAGGTAAAGAGAGGAAAGAAGTTAAGAGAGGAAAGAGGAAACTCATTTATCTGAGTCCCTTTGCTCTAATTTCATCCTTAAGCCGTGAGCTCTTGTGCATCTCCACGGCACGTGGCAGGACAGGAACCCAGCCTGGGTGCAGTGATCACAGCACTGCTGTGCTGCTCTTCTCCCGTATACCAAGTGCTGAACTGCACCTGTGGGAGCTGCACGCTTCCAGGCACTACCAGCACTCGGAAATTAGCACAGCAAACAACTGCATGGCAAGGCTGAATTCATGCTGCCACAAGCAGGGCCTAATAAACACACTGTGCTGTTGCAGAGGGTAGTGTGAGAATGCTGGTTTAGATACCTGAGCTCAAGACTTTCTGCTTCCACCTTGGTTACAGTTTTACCAGTCTCAAAGGTTGCTTGCCATAGCTAAAACACAAACTACAGAGCACATACACAGTAAATACTGATTCAGCTTAGAAATACATCATTTCTTGTACATCTAACTTAGCACCACATTAAATGAAGAAATGCCTGATATCTAACCCCTGATTTGGAGAGCTCACTTACACTGCGGGGCCATGCAATTAAGCTGACAACCCACAATTTTGCACACAGCAGACAGACGTCCAAGACTGAAAGAATATGAACACTGAATTACTTTTAAAGAAAGAAATGGGCTTTTTTTTTTTTAATGCAATCTTGAACACTGTTATTAAAAAATGAGAGCAACGTTCTGGAGTAACGAGTAGAGATTACTCATTCCCTTGTTTTACACAAGTTGACTTTTGGCTTTCTGCAGAACACCATTTAACAGAGCACATTACCAAGCTGCTAGCCACTTTTCACAGTGATGCTAAAGCAGGTAAGAGACAATAAGTGGAACTGTTGATGGTTTATATTACTCTATTATGTTAATGTTCACTAAAGTATGCCATAAGCTCTCTCATTACATGTGTATAAACCAATTCTCTGTGGTGTTATTCCTGTGCTAAATGCTATAACTACATAAATCTTGAATTAATGGAGACTTTATAGTTCCTGAAAATGAAGGGTAATTGCTATCTGTTAATGCTGTTGTTGCTATTAAAGGAAGTATATATTTTCAGTAACAATGTTTATGGACCGTGAGCCCAACATCACAGCTACTGCACAGTGTGGAGATAGTGTAATACGATTATCAGACTAACTCCCACTCTCTCCCTCCTCCCTCACAAAAAGCACAGTATTGTTTCCACACCTTCGACAAACTACCCTGCAATTCTCCCAACAGTTGCAGAGTCCAAACCAATGTCCTTCAGTGAACATACAGTACCAGAAAGAGGATTTGCATCCCCATCCCTGGGAACGCATGATTTGCTAAGTTTCTCGCTTGGTTAAATGGCTGGACAGCTCACTTTATTAGTTTGGGTATTTCAAACAGTTCTTCGAGAAGCGTGTGGTGACAGAATGATAGGTGTGAGAAAGTATCATCCCACTTCCTTCCTTTGAGATTTCAGCAGTGATGCAGAAGTGAAAGGCTGTACTTGGCCAGAGACAGTTCTCAGAAAGTAGGTGGGATGGACGAGTCCCCAGCCCTGAGCTCCTGGTCTCCAATTATTAAAAGCAGCAGCGCACTGTCCAGAAGTACTCTCACAATCTGCTGTGAAACTGTACCTTGCACTACAGTAACGGCTCCTCAGCTCTGATATACTGTACGTATGACTGACTATGCTCAATTACTTGTTTCCCCTGGAGTCCTGCACAATGCTGCACAAGGCAAAAAACCCCCAAATCATCAGGAATATGTTTGTATTTTTCAATGCAGTGAAGGTGAAGCTTTAATTTTACTCTAACGCCTATGTTTTAAAACATTAAGAGCTCAACAGCCCATATACCTAAGAACCAAATAAATAGTGGATAATTAGTAGCATGGTACAGAGAGAGAAGTAGGAGGTGGAAAATTTCAGTTTTGCTTCTAGCTCTATCACTGACTCAGTTTGTACTTATACATGAACCTCTTTTTTTGTCTGCTCTCCTCACAAGTTCTATACAGACGCCAGTGATCTGCTGTTTATGACTAACAAAAAGCGTTATGCAAATCACAGGTACCTGAGCAATTCCTGCCCTGCTCTGCCAGCGCTCGTAGGTGTACCCAGAGAAAGTTGGTTCCTGCTGATGAAGCAGGAAACCAGGAATGTTCTGCAGCACTGTGAAACGAAGCTGACCTGTCATGTAACTTGGGCAGCCTGACTCTGGGCTAGGGCTAGGCGATACGTCAAATACACCATCTGGCTGCGCTTGCCAGAAAGCATTATTAGAAGGTATGTTTCTCCAACACATGGAAGGGGGAAAAACACTCTTCAGTGTAATCCCTCAGGACATTCACACCAATATTTTTATAGCTCCTTGTTGCATCAGCCAAGTTAAGTTCTAGTCAGACACTGAATGTGTTTCCCGGGAATATGGTACATGTCAGGTATCAACAGAGACAGCCACGCTGACCTCAAGGTCCCCGAGTGGAAGACAATGTTGCCTTTACATTATGCCCATGTAGATGTTTTGAAGCCTCTTCCCCTCAACCTTGGTGAGTTCACATGCATGTGCACATCTTTGCTGACAAGAAAAGCAACCCTACTTAATTCCAGAGACCTATTTAATAGAACCGATGTCATGTTTCATGTCTCTACAGATCAGGCAAGAGATAGACAGATGATGATCTTGTGCTGCTCTCTTTATGAAGAAAATAAATGTTATTATTAAGTTGCAGTCACCTTAAGGAGAAGGTAAATGTGAAATATGGGAGCCTAGAAGGTCAAATTACAGTTACAGATATGTAAAGAAATGCCATATTAATGGTAAGGAACACTATAATGGCCTTTCATGTGCTGTAAAGGACAGTAAGCTACCAGCCAAACACAATGCAGCTTCCTCTGAAGGTAACCTCAGATCCCACATTCTGAAAGCTAATCAATGTTGTTCAGATTTCAATTTCTTCTCTACAAGGTGAAGTCAAACCTAATCTAACAAACGTCAGTCTCAGATGTAATGCCGCTAGCTGGGTCTACCAGTGTAATTTAGATAATCATTAATAGCATAGCTGTATAATAAAACTACATGTCACTTACAACTTCATCTGAGGTTTGACTGGCAGATCTTTAAACAGTTTTCTAAGTGATTGCTTTTACTTTCTTTGATTGGGCAGTCTAAGAAATGTTTTAACCCCATGGTATCTAAGCTTTTATGGAATAATTTTTCACCCTCGCCATCCCTGCCATCAACTCTGCTGCTGTGTAACCTTGTACAAAACAGAACTTTGGGGGCCGTGGTAGCTCCAGGGAGTGACTATATGCATATATACATGTAAAACGAAATAACCCAAACCAAACTAAAATAGGTACAATATCTTTCATTCTACATATACAACTTAACTGATTCTCTTCAACCAAGCCTTCATCTCAAAGAACAGCTTTTGCAATACTCAGGGATATTTAGTATCTCATAAGTTTATAAAAGAAGTAGTTGAAGAAATCTTAATGCTTCTCAAGCTCTAACAATAGTTAAAAAAGAAAAAGACTTAACCAAGAGGAGCTTTTAGTGTAGTCTCTTGAACTCATGGTAACCTCTGATGTATGGCTGCAGCCAAGTGTGCTGCCAAGGAGACAGGGCTATCTGAAGTCAGCCTTTACTTTTGTAATGCTGATCCAGTAGAAACCTGCATACCACAGCTCCTCATGAATGAATGCAAGAGACTGGACAGCCAAAATATAATAAAAGTTTGATGAAGATCTAACCTGAGACTGCCAAGTCTGATCTGCCAGAAGGCTGCAAGGGACACTCAAAGTCTTTTATACATTTGATGCTTAAAAAGCATGGTGCAACTGCTGTGGTGTAGTGGGACTTCTCTGCTTTCCTTGCAAGGGTGAAACAAATACAAAACCACACAACTACGGCCTTTCAACAAACAACCTCTGTATTCAAATTGTCAGAAAAACCATTGCTTTGTGATAAACAGGCATGCAACAAGACAAAACACTCCTTGACAGTTACCACACTGCCTTTGGGGGTGGGTACCAGTTGTCCCAACTTCTAAACGGATTAGAAAATTGACATCCTCAAAGGTTACTATAAATAAAATATTGGCTCCTGACAAGTTACCAGAGGAGAGTTCCTCTGAAACAGCACTAATGCTATGACTCAGGTCTCACCAAATGCTCATGTAACAATCAAGAAAGACTATTACGTTAATGGGAGTTTCTTTGCTGTAAACAAAAGCTAGTGAAGATCACAGAGTACCTGGTCCATTGTTTTTTCATTAAATTATAGATAGAATTTTTTTAATTTGACATGAAGACTGGAGGAAAAATATTATTTTCAAGTTCATTCTTATTTTGACTACGAGGGAATTTCCAAGCTAGTAAAGGACATGAAAGAAGAAAATTCAGTCTTACCTTATCGTCAATATCACTCTCGCTGTCACACTGTGGATTAGAGAGAGAAAAAAAGGTTTTGAGAAACATCTTTATGTATAGGGATCTTTTGCATCATCCTCTTAAATCTTCAGGATAGCTGTTTATGATGTTCTCGGTTCAATGAAACACACATTTGATGTTTGCAATAATGCCTTTTAGATTGCTAGCATAAACCAGACAAAGCCCATTTCTCTCTCTTGTACAAAAATACAGTATACTTTTACTTGGATGGGGGAAAGAGAACTTTAAACAAAAAAGACAATCAGTGATGCATTAGAATAACAACTGTAACATGAATACCACGATGAAAAGCATGTCTTTTTATCGTCCCAAATTGTGGAATATATAGTAACAGTTTTGCATTGCTTCACCTTGATAAGCACTTTGTCATTTAACAAGGAAACTGTGAAACTGGCAATCAATTTCTAATTTAACGAGTGGTACCAAGAATAGTAATTAAAATACATCATAAATTCTGGTACATCTTTTAGTTTGAATGAGATCACGATCCCAGGAGGAAGTGTTTACTTAAAGAGTTTCAGAGTTTAATCTCTTACAGCCCCTGAAAATTAAATGCTCTATTTTCACAGCGCAGATGATAGAAAGACAACTTGAGCCCCCAATGTTTCAGGACATGCACATCTTTTTGGCCAGAGCTGAGAAAGACTTAAAACTGGGCACAAAAATAAATCTCCTGTTATACAAACAGAAAGTGACCGGTGTGTTTTGCAGCTTTTGTGCCCAACGGGAATTTTCTCCTTCAGCCGGCGTCTGACAGGCATGGCCAGGGCGCGTGTCTCTAACTGGTGGCACCCTGTCGAGTTCACTGGTTCAACAAGAGGGGACTCTCTAAGCCAGCAGTGACAAGCTACAAATGTGGAAATGGTCCCTGAGACTGCACATGCTTTGGTGTCACGAATGTACAAGAAGAAACAGATCTGTGTGGTCATTTTGTCCAGGTCCTGCTCCTCACAGAGCGTGGAGGAGGTGGATGTTTCCTGTCGCATCTTTTTATCCTAAAGCTACAGTGCAGAAATTTTCAGTTTTCTGCAGATATTTGAGAGATTATTCAATCTCTTCTATTGAACATGTGAAATGACTGACCTCAAATACTTAAGGAACCTTATAGTCTTAAATTCTCTGCAACACACCGAGCACATGAAGAACCATGACACAACGGGGCAAGGGGATGGAATCTCCCAGAGTGATTCTGCAGTGAAGACCACTCAGCTTCCCAGCTGATTCCTTATTTCCATTGAACTGCAGTGAGACACTTGGTTTAAGGAACATGATTTTCTACAGTCTTGATTAAGCAGAACCTTCTCCTTTCAAAATGAAACTATTTTACACTGCCCTGCCTGATCCACAGCACATCTTTCACAGAGAATCCAACTGTTTAGGAGGATGTGCACAGATCTAACTAAATCTGTAACCATTCTGGGAGAAAAAAAAGAGCCTAAAGCGAAAATGGAAGAAATTACAGGAAGGCAGGACACTGCTCTGTAGGGGTTGGGAAAGTCCTGTGGGGATAACCAGGGCTAATGCCAGCAGACTGCATTAAGTCCTAGATAATTACTTTGTGCATGGAAGGCAAGAACATTGGGTAGCCACGTATTTAGAAAAATACTTTCCCATAAGCTGTGTGTGCCTTTTTGGGGGGACTTTATTGTGTCAATGAGCTTTATGGAAATTATTCTAGAAAACAGTTTCTTGTTCTTCACAAACCAGACATTGAGATCAAAAGTAAAATCAGTCCTGATAAATCGCCAGCAGCAGCCATCTGCTGCCTCTCCCAAACCTATGCCACATAACCACCAACACTGGGAAGTCTCTGCTCTAGGCCTGGAACGGGACTAATGGTCCATCACCGCTGAGACATGCTGAAACAGGTTTGCTAGGCAAAGGCTGCTCCAGTACTTGCTGCGTTTGTGCTTGCTTGAGACAGTGCTAATTCATGCTGACAAAGCAACACAGTCATCAAAACCAAGGCAAGGGGTGGGGGAAGATGCAGTCACAGCAGTACCCTTGTTATTATTTACATGCTCCTGAGAAATGCTGCTGGTCTCAAGGGAAGCCTTTCACCCCCACCCAGCATGCTAAAATCAAGTCAGAATGCTTCAGGGAATGTGCATCCCCCCAAATTACCAGTATAATTGAGCGGGTCACAAAGACCAAGCTATTTTACCTGTTAGATCTGGTCTATGCTGAAGTATCCTAAGCCACTGTCTTAAGGACAGTGCTCATTCAACCTGCACTCTCTTACTGTACAAACAGAATATTTTGATGATGTGATTCAACCTACACAGTTCGGATTAACACATTACAATGGAATTATGCCATAAAAATTAGTACATGCAGCCCTGTGCTGCTTAGAATTGTGTGCTTAGGCAGCACCAGTACAAATGTTAATGCTTACAGGGACTTAAAGAATGATACACCTGAAGTAATAAATAAATAAATAAAATCAAATAAATAAAACTCAGAAATATACTGACCAGAAAACATTCAAACTTCTCATTAAAGCTCAGACACTTTTGCCCATGAGCCTGAGTTTAATAAAACCACAGTACTGTAAAACTTAATAAATGTAGCTTAAAAATATTTGAGGGCAGATGTAAACAATTTGGGGGAACCTTAGTAACACTACTTAAATACAACACAGTATTTTCATCTTGTGCTCTGTTTTTGCAACAAAACTTGTCTCCCTACTTCTTACTACGGTATATTTAAAAAAAAAAAAAAAAAAGAGGAAAGGCTTTTTCTTCTTGAAAACAGATTTGACCTCAAAAATGTGTATGCCTATAACAAGTATCAAAACCTACTGCAGATGGCTTGTGTTACTACAAGGTGCAGAATTGCTCTGTTTAGATGCCTAATTTTGCTTTGTACCACTATGCAATTTTGTCTCGTGTAGATAAGTGAAAGTTGGAAGAAGCCAGTGAACCATCAAATCCACATACTAAATTTTATAAACAGACATACGAATAAAGCAAACATCTGCTCTCTGAGGATGCATTTTTCCCCTTCACAATCTCTAAATACTTCATAATTAAGTGTTTTTTAAATGGAAAGGACAGCAAAGAATTTTGTTTGATTTTAGCTTACGTTTTCCTTACTTTAATCACGACCGCATCAGCCTTGCGAGTGAAGAAACCAGTGGGGCTGCGGATGCAGATCCACAGGTGAATGTGGCTCTGCGCGGACACAGCACCCACTGTGCAGCTGCGACTGCAAGAAGGGTGCTTTAAAAACTGTATTTCATGACAGAAAGTTGCATCATTTCTGGTTTGCCTTATGAAATAGCTGTCCACTCCCACCTCTCCCAGCCGTGTAGGACTTACTCGTGCACATAAACTGTCCCCGCATTGATTCCGACTGCGTGGCTTTGAAACCACCAAAATACCGTAACTCAATTCCTGTGAGAGTGAAGTCCCACGCTGACCCAAAGCTACTAAGCAGTCTACATGATGAGAGATCATGGCAAGAGAATTAGCACACCACTATTTATAAATTTTGGACTTCTGCTTATCATACAGCACCCTGGAAAATGGGAGAGCTTGAGTCTCATGGCTACCAACTCATGCTAATCTCCACTGACTCTTGAGGAAAACACAGCCAGCATCAGTGGGAAAAAAAACACAAGCTTCAGAACTCTCTTAAGTTTTCTTCTTTTTATTTTAAAGAGGCTCCCACATTCACATCGAGAAACAGGAACCCACAGGCTGCTGAACAAGCAAGAGCACTGAAAAAAAACAGAGGCAGCAAAACCAAACCCAGAGAGATCTGTGAAAAACAGAACCACTGTTGACCCCTTCCCTTCTGGGGGTGTTAAAAAACACGATTTCAATGGGCTGGTTCAGTTTCTGTGGTAACAGCCTTCAGTCTCCACACCCCACTCTCCTCCAGCCTCGGTTGCCGGGCCGTGCAGTGCTCTGGGTCGACAAAGAGAGACCGAGACTGGTGTGTCTGCACGGCCAGGGTGTTTAAATGAATAATGAAGTCATAGAAAATAACTTTGGTTTAACCCAAAGTATTTTCTGTGTCTTACAAGACAACTGACTCGGGCGGGGTGAGGAGCATGGTGGGATCCCTCCTCAGCAGGCCAAGGCCTCGCTGCTCCCGCCACCCGCCGATGCTCACCTCCCACGCTGCTGTTGTCAGAGGGACAAAAGCTCTTGTCAAAACAAAAAAGTTAAAGAAAATGTGGAGAATGGCCACTGTTGACAGCTACGGGGGCTCATTGAAAGACAAAAGCTTCAATTACCTGGATTTTTCTAAAGGCCTGTTAACACTCCTGGTCTATAAGCGAAACTGTAAACAGCCTTTGTGCTGGGTTCATAAAGGCTCCTAAAAGGATTATTCACTGGGTTGTGCCAATTGCCTCTCAATTCCACCAAGAATGTTTGCAAAGCCGACCCCTAATTGTGCCGCTTTTTGGAAACAATTTCTTGCAGTGACAGATTCCAGCCAGAAAAAACCTCCCGTGAGGTAAAGTTCAGCAGAAACAACACACGATTCAGGTAGAATGGGCTCAGCGGCTGTAAAAGGACTCATCCCTCCCTCCTTCTCTCCGCCTGTGCCCCACAGAGGATGAAGATGCATGTTTTGTGACGACCCAGACCCAGGAAAACTCTGCCAAGCTGGCCACGGGTTCACTAGGGCCGGGCACAATCTGGCTCCAGAGGAAGCTCCAAGCTCTGGACAAAGCAGAGGGTGAAGCTGTGAAAGAGCAGCTAGTGCTTTTCTAATCTCCACCCAAGCAACTGCAGCAACTCCACCATCCCCCTTCTATTTTTTGACAGCTGAGATGGAATTTCACATTTCAAGACCTGCCTTCACCGTGTCTTTCCCAACTGGCAAGGTGTTACGATGCATTCCGGCACTTGCTTGTACAAATCACCTCATCAGGGAAGAAACATGGACTTGTGGCAACTGTAAAGCACAGGCAAGGGCATATCTGGAGAAGAGCTTCTCTTACCGTGGAAATGTAGATGCTACCAGCAGCACACCTGCCTGCAGTGAACTGAGAATAAACCTCTAACCCCTCCCTCATCCCAAACAAGCTAAGGTTGAAATGGGAAACACAAATGTTACCCGCTGTAGGTCACCTGATGTATAAGCATAAATCAGATCACCCTGGTTATAAAGGAATGGATGCTGCAGAGGTACTTTGTCCCCAGAAATAAAATAGATCTCCACTACAAAGGTTCTCTGGTGGACCTAGGGTCAGAGGTGTTCAGTAGTATCTACTACCACAGCATCCAGGCAATTAGCACAGCCACAGAGTGTTTCAGCCATGCAAGTTTAGGTATTTTGAGTGCAGAAAGGGAACAGATCTGGAATGAACTACACACAGATTTTTCTCAAAAAACAGCATCTGCAGAAGCAGCAGGTAGGCTCTGTGCTCCAGGACACCTACACTGGCACGGGGCAACTTGCAAAAGCATTTAGTCCAATAAGTGCCAGGATTTATGTTGAAATTGTTTGCACTATGATTTTGGATATTTTCTGGTGAGATCAAGAACCACGAAAATATCCTTTGACTCTTTGCTTACCCCCAATATTTTAACTTCCAGATAGCCCAGTCTTTCTTCATGTATTTAAAAGCACTACATTGATTAATGTGAAATCGGTCTCACATAACCATGTCATGCGAGGTACCAGAGCTCCAAGAAACAAAAACACCCCTACTCTCACAAGACTGCAGCAAGACTGACAACACTTGGGTGTTATGTCATCAGTTATGTGCAGAGAAACACTCTGTTATCCAAAACGGGGCCACATCCTCCAAACTTTTGAGAACTTCACAGAAGTCACCTCAGGTTAGTCACGTAAACACAGTATCTCCTATTCCACCCAAACCCAGAGGTTTACAATCCAGGTTGAGCCTACACCACCTCAAGGCTACAGGGCCCTGTTGTGCCAGGCACTATACAGCACAGAAGTTACAGGTTCAAGCCCAGACAGCTGACAGAAAGGCTTGATCTTTCTTGGCACACACACACACATACCTACAGGTATATTTATACTATGATTAAGCAGAGGGTGATAGACATCTGAACTATGTGAAAGAAAAAACTGATCGCAGCCCAGAGGAACGTGTCGTCTAACCAGTTTACCTGCAACTAAATTGTATGGGGAAATGTAAGGCTGAAAGGAGGCAAAAATATTAAATATAAAGTCTATAATATTACAGGGCAAGCTGGCGGGGTAGTCCACGTATGTAAAATGTTGCACAGAATATAGGACCACCTATGATATGTACCACAGGTACATAGATACCTATGGAGCTTGCACACCCATTCAGACAGTCCCAGGGGATGGCCATGTCGCTGCCATCTTATTATTTCCAACCATATTTAATTACTGAATTTTGTTTTAATAGTGAGGCTTGAGGAAGCATTAGGCTTAAATCCCATGTTTCTCTTAAAGGAAAAAGTAAAACCAAGCCTATTTTTAAGAGCCCCCCTGCCTTGCTCTATCCTCCGAGCTAACTTCCCGGGAGCAGTACGCAGCAGCAGCATTGCGTATAGATGCACGCCTGTGTGTGCAGGGGGAGAGTGTTGTTTCCTATTAAGTCTGGCATCAGATTCATGTCTGCAGGGGCTTGCTTAAGATGATAGGAAGAGAGAGTTTTATCATGAGCCAGACTGACAGAAAAGCCTGCTAATGGGACTTGAGGCATACACAGGAAAGAAAGTGCCAAAACATTAAGCTACCGCCAAGTGTCAGAGGGCCACTGATTTATTGCAGCAATTTTGCCACTGTGTCCTTTATAAGGTCCCACAAGTCCTTCCTCCTGGCAAGAAGCTGTGAGCTGCTGCAGCTCAGGGAGAAGTTTAGATCCAGAGCGCAGAAAGTGTCCAAGCAAAAGGCGGGGGCCGGGGGGAGGACGGAAATCGAATGTTGACTTGAACTTGCCCCAGGCAGCAGAGTCCTCTTAGCTCCACTGCCTCCCTGACAGTTTGATGAAATGAGTCAGGGCCTCCCTATGGCTAGACCAGCTCAGGCTTCCAAGTGCCGGGGTAGAGCTGTAAGAAACAGATTGAGCCTCAGGGCAGCAATTTTTTTATATATTTTTTTATTTTTTTTCTCCTTTCTCTGCTC